>SJYC01114431.1:0-22737 GCA_006408675.1 Madoqua kirkii | reverse complement strand
TTAAAATGAAAGGGTAGTGTCCATTTTGAAAATTCAGACATGAAAAATAACTCATTAAAAAAATTTTTCATTTTGTTGAATGCTGGTGACTTGAAATTTTTTATAAATTTCCTAGCTGTTTACTGTTCATATTTTGGAAATTTCTGCTTATGTCTTTTGCATTGGGATAATCTTCTACTGATGTCATCTTCTTTTACTTTTCGTTTGTGCATTTATATATTTAAGATATTGGCCTTTTGCTCTCACATGTTACAGATATTTTTTGTTCATTTTTTCTTTAATTGTATTAAAAGGTGTTTTCGATGTACTGAACTTTTTAGTGGGAAAATCTACTGGTTTTTTGGTACTGTTTGTATGTTGGCTTCCCAGTATCCATATCCTCCTTTTTTTGAGGTGAAGTCTTTCAGTCGTGTCCGACTCTTTGTGACCCCGTGGACTGTAACCTACTAGGCTTCTCTGTCCATGGGATTCTCCAGGCAAGAATACTGGAGTGGATTGCCATTTCCTTCTCCAGGGGATATTCCTGGTCCAGGGATCAAACCCAGGTCTCCTGCATTGGAAGCAGATGCTTTAACCTCTGAGCCACCAGGGAATGCTCCTCAGTCAGAGTGAAAGGTTAGTCGCTCAGGCACATCTGATTATTTGCAAGCTCATGGACTGTCGCCCTCCAGGCTCCTCTGTCCATGGAATTCTCCAGGCAAGAATATTGGAGTGGGTAGCCATTCCCTTCTCCAGGGCATCTTCTCAGCCCAGGGACTGAACTTGCAGGCAGACTTTTACCTTCTGAGCCACCAAGGATATCCTCCTTAACAGCACTCCCTTTGGATATCCTCTAGAGCAGTGGTCCCCAAACTTTTTGGCTCCAGAGATTGGTTTCATTGAAGACAATATTTTCACGGACCAGGGTGGGGGGAATTGTTTCAGGATGATTCAAGAGCATTACTTCTATTGTGCACTTTATTTCTATTATTATTACATTAGCTCCATCTCAGATTGTCGGGCATTAGATCCTGGAGGTCGAAGACTCCTCCTCTAGGGGTACTGTAATTAGAAGCTTCACCTCTCTTAACCAGAGCATCGATACATGATAAAAATTAGTCCTTTAGTGCATGCTGTCTTTGAAATTTAAAGTTTGAGCTGGGGAACAAAAGATACTGAGAAAGATTTGAGTTCCTCCAACTCCAGTTGAAGTGCCGTTTCCTGCTACAGACTCCTCTTAGGATTTTAATTTCCTAGTCTCCAAAGCTCTTAGGATAACTGCCTGCGTGTTCAGTCATTAAGTCATGTCTGACACTTTTGCATCCCCATGGACTGTAGCCCATCAGGCTCCTCTGTCCATGGGATTTCCCAGGCAAGAATACTGGAGTAGGTTGCCATTTCCTTCTACAGGGGATCTTCCCAACCCAGGGATTGAACCTACATTTCCTGCATTGGCAGGCAGATTCTTTACCACTGGGCCACCTGGGAAGCCCCTTAGGATAACATTTCCTAAGCCTACATCCACTCTGTGAGCTCCAGATATTAATCCAACAACCGTCCTTTCCTTAATGAATTAGCCTGGGTAAGAGCAATGCTGTGGTAACTGAACAAAGAACCTGACAAACCTCGCCCAAATTCATCTCTCACTCAGGTTCTGTGCTGTCAAGAAAGTTCTGCTCTTCAAAGCCAATCAGGACCCACACTGGCAGAATTTTCATATGAATACATATGTCCATGGCAATAGGGGCAAAGGAAAGAGTAAATTAAACTTCTTTGAAATTTTCCTGCCCCAAAGTGGCATACCACTATTTATGCTTACTCTTCTTTGATCAGATCAGGTCATGTGACCAAGCCAGACGTTACAGAGGCAGAAAGGTATAACTTTTACCCAGTGAGCAAATGTGAGTTTTTGGAACCAATATTAATATAATATTGACTATGCTTAATTCATCAGAGAGGTTTCCTGCTGCTTAGAACCAAAAATCTTTTATAATACAGTTTTCCTTATGGAGATCTACCTTCAATACTATGTCTAGAAAGTCCTTCCAAACACCAAAATTATAAAAATATTTCTTGGAACTGCCCTCTAGTTTTTTTTTTATTTTTTAGATTTTTAAATCCAAAGTTCCCAAATTGGTATTATACTTTGAAAATAGAAATAGTTTTACATAATTATGCCAAATGCTGCAGTCTAATGCAGCTCCTGAATTCACAATGCACATTAACTTCATTTTTAGAGTTTTTTTGCTGTAAAGAAATCAGCTTAATTTAGTTTAATTTGGCACTTCCCAAACTTATGTATCCACAGAACTAGTTTTTTCATGTTAATTCTATTAAGAGCCTACAAGTTAATGTTCCTTTGAACACGTTTAGGAATTGCTATTTTCTCTCCTATTTGGGATTTATGCTGTTATTCAGGAGGTAGAGTTCTATATCTATAATCCAAAGAGTCAGTGAATTGTTCTAGCACCATATGTTAAATAGGTTTTAGTTTATGCAATAATCCCATGGATTCGGGTCCATGGACTAGGGGTCCTAGAACCAATCTCCCATAGATACTTAGAGATGATTGTTTCCTATTTCAATGATCTTTCTGTTAGTTCTGATACAAGCAATACTTGTTTTAAACACTATGGCTTTGCTGTTATCCATTACTACAGGTCCTCTGCTGCTCTTTTAATATTTTTCTTCCTGGTTTCCATTTAGTATTCCACAAAACGGCTAATGCCAGGAATTGTGACTGGCAAAAGAATACACAGGTGAATAATATACAAGAGGGTCTGCAGACACGAGACTTATATTCTTGCAGGATATGCAGCCATTAAGCAGTTAATTATACAAACTATTCTTTATAATTTTCATGCACATGAAGAAGTATGGGGCTACAGGGAAACAAGAGGGGATGAACTGAAGTCTGCCTTGAAATACATGATGTTGAACTGGTTCTTAGAGGACAAGGAAGACAAAACCAGGGGAAGAGAAAGAGTCAAACAGAAGAAATAGTAAAGACCTTGGGGTGCAAATATACTAGCAATTTGTACACTAAAGTTACATGCTCAGAGCATCCATGCGTCAGACCAGAAAGCCAAGATGCAGTTGGCGAGGTCAGAGGGGGCTGTGTGATGCAGGACTCTGTGGACTACAGTGGGACAGAGCCTGTGTTTGAACAGCAATAAGAAGCTATGAATGCAGAAGACCCCAGTTTGATTCCTGGGTCAGGGAGATCCCCTGAAGAAGGGATAGACTACCCACTCCAGTATTCTTGGGCTTCCCTGGTGGCTCAGATGGTAAAGAATCCTACAGCCATGTGGGAGACCTAGATTTGACCCCTGGAGTTGAAAAGATCCCTGGAGGAGGGTATGGGAACCTACTCCAGTATTCTTGCATGGAGAATCCCCATGGACAGAGGAGCCTGGTGGATTATAGTCCATGGGGTTGCAAGGAGTCCAACATGACTAGTGACTAAGTACAGCACAGCAAGAAGCTATGGAAGGACTTGAAGCAGTAGAGTTATAAGATCAAAGACGTCCCTTATTATTACTATTTAAGAAAAAATAAAGAATGGAGGTTGCCAAGGGCAATGATTGAAAACGGAGACTACTTAGAAGGCAATCCGAAAACTGATAGCTGCCTGGATGGTAGGAGAGATGACATGATGTGGAGAAATGGAAAATATTTAGGGGATTTGCTAATCTATGAGATTTTCTCAGATCAATTCAGAATGCAAAGCCCACTGTGATTTAATTAAGATTAAGTTCAATCTATGAATAGCTTTGTGGACAGTGGATGGTTTTGTGCTATCCTCTAACCTCTAACCAGGAACATAGTTTGCCCTTACATTTATTCACATCCTCCTTTATCCTTCTTTGGCAATATTTCCTTCTCTTCTTTATATAAATCACATGTATTTCTTACAAGGCCCACTTTAAGGAGTTGTGTTTTCTTGTTATGAATTAGAATCCTTTTTCCAAATGTATTTTTCACCTGATTACCACTTTGTCTGGTATACAAGAAAGCTTCCAGCTTTGGTCATGATTTTGTGACTCATTACTTTGCAATAGTATTCACAATTACATCTAATTGGAGAAGGAAATGGCAACCCACTCCAGTACTCTTGCCTGAAGAAGGAACCTGGCAGGCTACAGTCCACGGGGTTGCAAAGAGTTGGCCACGACTGAGCACATCAGCACATTACATCTAATTTTTTTCTGCCAAACCCCTTCTGCAACTTACTACATTGCCAAAAGTTCTAGAGATGGTATCACATATTCTTGTCTTGTTCCTAACTTTATGGGAGATACAGGTACAGTACTTTCTCAAGAACATTCCATAGGATTTTGGTACATAGTTATACAAATAAGAGATTTCTGGGTCAAATAAGCTTGGAAAACCCATCTTGAGCAAAGTAAAACTGATTTCTTGATTGCATTTGATTCTCAGAAAACTTAAATGTTAACGTTCTTTTTTTTTTTTTTTTTTGGTTAGCATTCATTTTGAACATCAAAAAAAGAACCTGGCATAGAGTATTTCCCAAATTTACATGCATATACATACCCCTTTCCTTTCTCTCCTCTTCAGTATCACTTAGGCTTCATGAAACACAAATTTGGAAAATGCTGCCTGGCTATTTCACCACTATTTTTCTCTATTATCACCTCAGTTGTAGGCAAGGGCTACTAGAAGTAACTAGCTTTCAGTCCCAAACTCCTGAGATGGGGACTTTGTTGATCCCCAGCTACGGCCAGGGAATCACTTCACCTCCAGGCCTGGGACAAGTCCTGCACCCACGTCCCCTGTGGCCAGTCCAAGACTGAGAAGACACAATTCTCAATTCTCCAATTTCTGTGAAGTCAGGCTATCAGGAAAATCATCTGTGTCCTCCCAGTGTGGATACAGGAGGACTACTCAAGAAAAATCCCCTGTGGATTTCCCTGGTTGGCATCATAACCCTAGACTCACATAAAAATGAAGGACTGAGGCATTTACCCTCCGTCCATTTTATTCAGTGATCTGTGATTCTAGCATCATCTAACTACTTGATACCTGTCCATAAGAGGGAATAATAAATATTAGTCTTCTTAGTGATGGCACATTTCCAGGGTGATCCTTGTCCACATGACAGCTTCCCCAAATTCAACCAACTTAAACAAAAAACATTTATTATATAGACCATTTTTCGTCTTTACTGAGTTTGTTGCAATATTGCTTCTGTTAAATGTTTTGGTTTTGTGACCGTGATGCCTGTGGGTCTTAGGTCCCCGGCCATGGATTGAACTCACATCCTCTGCTCTGGAAGGCGAAGTCACAATTACATCTAATTGGAGAAGGAAATGGCAACCCACTCCAGTACTCTTGCCTGAAGAAGGAACCTGGCAGGCTACAGTCCACGGGGTTGCAAAGAGTTGGCCACGACTGAGCACATCAGCACATTACATCTAATTTTTTTCTGCCAAACCCCTTCTGCAACTTACTACATTGCCAAAAGTTCTAGAGATGGTATCACATATTCTTGTCTTGTTCCTAACTTTATGGGAGATACAGGTACAGTACTTTCTCAAGAACATTCCATAGGATTTTGGTACATAGTTATACAAATAAGAGATTTCTGGGTCAAATAAGCTTGGAAAACACCATCTTGAGCAAAGTAAAACTGATTTCTTGATTGCATTTGATTCTCAGAAAACTTAAATGTTAACGTTCTTTTTTTTTTTTTTTTTTTGGTTAGCATTCATTTTGAACATCAAAGAAAGAACCTGGCATAGAGTATTTCCCAAATTTACATGCACATACATACCCCTTTCCTTTCTCTCCTCTTCAGTATCACTTAGGCTTCATGAAACACAAATTTGGAAAATGCTGCCTGGCTATTTCACCACTATTTTTCTCTATTATCACCTCAGTTGTAGGCAAGGGCTACTAGAAGTAACTAGCTTTCAGTCCCAAACTCCTGAGATGGGGACTTTGTTGATCCCCAGCTACGGCCAGGGAATCACTTCACCTCCAGGCCTGGGACAAGTCCTGCACCCACGTCCCCTGTGGCCAGTCCAAGACTGAGAAGACACAATTCTCAATTCTCCAATTTCTGTGAAGTCAGGCTATCAGGAAAATCATCTGTGTCCTCCCAGTGTGGATACAGGAGGACTACTCAAGAAAAATCCCCTGTGGATTTCCCTGGTTGGCATCATAACCCTAGACTCACATAAAAATGAAGGACTGAGGCATTTACCCTCCGTCCATTTTATTCAGTGATCTGTGATTCTAGCATCATCTAACTACTTGATACCTGTCCATAAGAGGGAATAATAAATATTAGTCTTCTTAGTGATGGCACATTTCCAGGGTGATCCTTGTCCACATGACAGCTTCCCCAAATTCAACCAACTTAAACAAAAAACATTTATTATATAGACCATTTTTCGTCTTTACTGAGTTTGTTGCAATATTGCTTCTGTTAAATGTTTTGGTTTTGTGACCGTGATGCCTGTGGGTCTTAGGTCCCCGGCCATGGATTGAACTCACATCCTCTGCTCTGGAAGGCGAAGTCTTAGCCATTGGACCACCATGTATGTCCCAACATTTTATTTTAGAATTAAACAGAAACACTCTATCGCCCTTCACTTAACATTGCTTTCTTTTTAAAAAAAAATCTCATATCAAAGCAATCCATTCATAGTACAAAGTGTAACACAAGTTGAATGGATGTATTAGAAGAAAAAAGTCACCTCCATTGCTGCCTGATGAGGGACCCTAACAGGTGAGCTGTCTGGACTGGCGCCGTGGTGCCTCAAAGATGCAACCTTTCTACACAAACACATTAACCATCTGCAGCAATGTTACAGCACTGGCTGTTCTCTTTGCCCAGCAACTCCCCCACAGCGCATGTACCCACAGTTACACTCAGAACTCAAATTGTTTCACACCCAGAAAGCCCTAAAATATGAATGTGTAGTTATACTATACACATAACCAAAGATGCCGCTTGAATAAAGATATTTTTATTGCCACTCATTAGACTGCTATGTTTGAAATGTCTCAAACAAATGCTGTGGAACAGCATCATGCCAAACTACCCACACGAACAGAAAGGCAACTCAGCTTAAAAAAACAAAGTGCTAGCAGCCACGGTGCTCTGATTGAAGCCACATGGGACTCGGGGCTGACATGTGCTGCTTTCTCCACCCGAATTCACTGGGAACGCGCCCTCCTGAGGGCCTCTCTCCCCTTTCCTCCCCACTGCTTGCTGGAGAGCACACTGCGTGAAAACTGAATGCTCTTTATCTTTTACCAAGGAGAAAGGCCAGCGCAAATTGATTATGATCAAGTAGAGAGACCCGTTTATTTTGATCTGTGAGCCACCAAGACCACATTTTGCGTGTTTCAAGAAGGACTCACCCAACTACCAGCCATAATCAGGATGCAGTTCGTTTTCAGAAGGACTGTTGGCCCACCGGACGTGTAGCCCGTGGTGTGAATGTTCCCGGCTGCGTTCCTAATGGAGACACTGTCTGCTTATAGCACAGCCCAGGCCCCTGGGGGAGAAAAGATGAGATGATGAAAACACCTTTTACTGAGGAAGAAACAGAGATGTGAAGTTTCTTTCACTTATCCAAGATCCCCAAACTCCAACAGATGTCAGAGGACAGAGATTGAGGGTAACCCACAAAGAAGCCCCAGATGTGTCTGCCCTGTGGTTTGGACTCCTGAGGCCAGCTTATAGCAAGGTTTCCCTTTTGCCTAAGAAAACAATAGTGGTGATGGTTTAGTCACTAAGTCGTGTCCAACTGTAGCCCACCAGGCTCCCTTGTCTATGGAATTTCTCAGACAAGAATACTGGAGTGGGTTGCAATTTCCTTCTCCAGGGGATCTTCCCGACCCAGGGATCGAACCTGTGGACTGGCATCTCCTGCACTGCAGGATTCTTTACCCACTGAGCCACCAGGGAAGCCTCAGCCTAAGAAAATAGCATGTTTTAATCATGAAATAGACATTTATTTCATTGAATATGCAATTTGCTATATTTAGGACTATTGAAAAGCAGAGTTTTACTTAAAACACACACACACACACACACACACACACACACACACACTTTTCTTTTGCCTTGACTTGAGCAAAGCATCCGAATCTGTTTCTTTACTGCAGAGTCTCCTAAGTGCCACTACGTGGGCTATCACGACAGCACTGTAGGGTATTTTCCCCACATAATGGATGGAAGAAGTGTCTCAGGACAAGCACAACATCCAGTTGCATGTCCTGTGTCTTGCCAGCACTTGACGCAGACGGGCGTTCTGTAAGCACGGTGCCCCCAGCGGCTCATGAGGGCAGATTCCAAAGCATCGCAGCTGCGCAGGCGCACCCGTCAGCACATCCTCCGAGCACCCTCAGGAGCACACCCGGCATTGGCCCCTACACTCTCACCGCCTTGCCTCCTTGCCCCTCGGCCTCCTATTAATGCCTGGACCTTGCCTGCACTTCAAGGAAAGTTAGAAGCCACTCATTTGTTGTAAAAGAGAATTTGGGGAGAGCTCCTCTCAGCCAAGAAAACATATAGTCAATTTCCTGGAAGAAAGAATGGAAGGAAAGGATTCTAAAAGAGTTCTATTTTTAGAGGGAGAAGGTATTGAACAGGGTAGTGCATTGGCTAGATGGTTTTCAAGAATAATTTTGAAAGACAGACGTGCTGGACCAGGGGTGATGTTTCCTGAAACCAGATCACCTTTAAAAAAAAACCTAAAAAGGAAGTGCAGGTCAACGTTTCACTCCCTGGATATTGGAGGTGATAAGGTTAACCATCCATGCCACCACCTTCTTGCCACCAGCGGCCTCAATTCCTAGCTACACAACCAGGCGGGATGGAGGACAAAGGTCTACACAGTGACCATCCCTCTGCTCCAGTAGAACCCTTTCCGCTCTGATCTAGTCAGGGACTTAATTATCCACCCAAAAGAATAAGATTTCCAATTCCTCCTATTACCCAAAGCACAACACAAAAATAGCACAGCTACGGGCAAAAACCTAGAATACACTCAGAAGAAGACAGCTGCAGGACCACGCAGACAGAGAAAAGGCCGTTCGCAGATGTCACTGTGACACAGGATTGGCGAGTGCAGGGGAGACGCAAAGCCCCCTAGCGTATGTTTGGTAAATTTTTGTCCTCTTGGTGAACCTGGAGCACAAGCAGGGGGTGAGGTTCTCTTCCAGCTGGTTCTGGGGACCCTGATATAAGAAGTTCTCATACTAGGGCCAAAGGCAGAGTTCAGAGAGGCCCACTGAGAAACAAATCTGATGGATTCAAAGCAAGAGAAATGCCACCTGATTCTAAAAGCTTTCTCATCCCCAGATGAGGCTCAGCATTCTCACCAGCTGAAACTAGGAAGAAATTGGATTTTTTTCCCCCCAGATCCTGATAAACAGTAGAACCAGGATTCAAGCTCAGACCAGGTCATTCGTTGCATAGTGATACTTCATTAACTACATGGAAACCACACAGAAACCTCATCCCATTCCTGGGTTCACTGGTTTGTTGATTATTGTTGCTGCATTACTGTTGTCTGGAGCGAGATGGACTCTTCCTTCCTTAGGAGGACTGACTGGGTGGGTGACTCTCTCCTTCAAGGGTCTTGGGTCGCTGTGGGGAGACCAGGTGAGTAAGCTGTGCTGATGAGTAGCCCAAGCTGACTTCAATCTGCACGGACTACGCCTGGCATAGAGAAAGGGGAACCGGGCATATAATAACGAGATGAGGTGGTCCAATAGTTTGAGAGTCTGCACTTCCAATGCAGAGGGCGCAGGTTCGATCCCTGGTCAGGGAACTGAGATCCCACATGCTGTGCGGTGTGGCCAAAATTTTTAAAAAATAATTAATTAAGAATAATGACATGACATGTTTACTACATTCTTAAAACATACTCTCAGATCATGTCTTTCTGCCTCAGTTGTCACCCCACTATGGCCTGAGGCCCTACACTATGACCATCACCTCCCAAGAGGGGTCCTCAGAGAGAGACTTCTCTGGAGGGCAGGGAGCTTGGCTTGCTCATCTTTGTAGTTTGTACCCTGCCTACTGTCACTCCCACGATTCCCAGAACAGCAGCTCCCATACCACCAGCGCTCAATAAATATTTATTGGAGTCAATCTGCTGCAACCTTCTTCTTGCTAGCTCTTTGACAATGCTAAACATCTTAGCCAGTCAACTTGAGAATAACAAAACTGTTTTTCTAAGGAGGAAGCATATTTCCAAATGACACGTGTGAGCTTTTTCTGATTACAAAAGTAATACATATTCATGGTAGAAATTTGGAAAATTCAGAAAAGCATAAATAAAAAGTAAAATAATTAATACTCCCATAATTTACAAAAGAACCACTGTTAACATGCTTATTCTTCCAGGTTTCTTCCTGTGCCTCTATTCACATATATTACAAAACTGGGATCAGTGTGATTACTATTTTTAATCTTTTTAACATAACTTATGAGCTCTATCATGCATGTCCTTAAATATTCTTGAAGAACATGATTTCTAATGGTTGCAATGTGTTCTACCATATGGATGTTTCAGCATTCTGTAATTTAACCAATTTCCTTTGTTGGGTATTTTGGTTGTTTTTAATTTCCCACTATTATAAATAAAGTTTCAGTGAACATCCTAGCACATAAATCTTTGCACCCATTTTAATTATTTCCATATGTGAAGTTCATAGAAGTGGAATGGCTCAAGGACTAAAAAGCAAAAGTATGTTGAAGATGAAAAATGATATTCAGGCCAGAGTCTAACTTAATCCATTTAAGGGGGTGAGGATGAAGGAACCATCTCTCAGCCTCAAAGCACAACCCTAACGTTTTTGGTTCATCTTCCACTCTGTGAGTAGACTATTCTGTTGAGCATTGGTGCCGCTTGACAAAAGGAAGCTGTGGAGCCAGACAGACCTGTGTTCTAATCCTGACACCAGCCGTGTGACCTTGGGTAATGCCCTGAGCCCTACTTTCTCCAAAGACACAGAGAAGATAAGAGAAAGAAGCGTCTAAAACTGCGAGCTTGTTCTCCTCTCCGTCTTACTAGCAGAATCCTGTTTCTCATTTGAGGAAACATTATACCGAGTGAAGTTATGACAAAGTCAGGTTCCCTGGGCAGTTAAATGTGGCTAGAGGTGACCTTAAGTATTAAAACTTAATCCTAAGATGTCGGGGGAAATTGTAGAACTCCTAGAAAGACTTTTTTCCTAGCTTTTTTTCAGTTCAGTTCAGTTTGGTCATGTCCGACTCTTTGTGACCCCATGAATCGCAGCACACCAGGCCTCCCTGTCCATCACCAACTCCCGGAGTTCACTCAGACTCACATCCACTGAGTCAGTGATGTCATCCAGCCATCTCATCCTCTGTCATCCCCTTCTCCCCCTGCCCCCAATTCCTACCAGCATCAGAGTCTTTTCCAATGAGTCAACTCTTCGCATGAGGTGGCCAAAGTACTGGAGTTTCAGCTTTAGCATTGTTCCTTCCAAAGAAATCCCAGGGCTGCATTTTTTAAGGTTGGAATATAATTGCTTTACAGTGTTGTGTTAGTTTCTGCTATACAGCAATGTGAATCATATTTACATATATTACATATATATATATATATATATATATCTCTTCCTTTTTGAGCTTCCCTCCCACCTCCCATAACACCAGTGTCCCCACCCCTCAGGTCATCTCAGGGTTCAGAGCTGAGCTCCTTTGCCATACAGCAGCTTCCCACCAGCCATCTGTTTTACACATGGCGGTTCATAGATGTCAGTGCCACTCTCTCAACTGTCCCACCTCTTCTGTCCCCCCTCTGTATCCACAAGTCCCTCTCTGCATCTGTGTCTATATTCCTGCCTTGCAAATAGGTTCATCAGTACCATTTTTTCAGACTCCATATATATGTGTTCAGTTCAGTTCAGTTGCTCAGTCGAGTCTGACTCTTTGCAACCCCATGGACTACAACACACCAGGCCTCTCTGTCCATCACCAACTCCCAGAGTTTACTCAAACTCACTGAGTCAGTGATGCCATCCCACTATCTCATCCTGTGTCATTCCCTTCTCCTCCTGCCTTCAATCTTTCCCAGCATCAAGGTATTTTCCAGTGAGTCAGTTCTTCACATCAGGTGGCCAAAGTATTGAAGTTTCAGCTTCAACGTCAGTCCTTCCAATGAACATTCAGGACTGATCTCCTTTAGGATGGACTGGTTGGATCTCCTTGCAGTCCAAGGGGCTCTTAAGAGTCTTCTCCAATACCAATGTTCTAAAGCATCAATTCTTCAGCACTCAGCTTTCTTGATAGTCCAACTCTCACATCCATACATGACCACTGGAAAAACCATAGCCTTGACTAGACAGAACTTTGTTGGGAAAGTAATGTCTCTGCTTTTGAATATTCTATCTAGGTTGGTCAAAACTTTCCTCCCAAGTAGCAAACATCTTTTAATTTCATGGCTGCAGTCACCATCTGCAGTGATTTTGGAGCCCCAAAGTATAAAGTCAGCCACTGTTTCCCCAACTATTTGCCATGAAGTGATGGGATCAGATGCCACGAACTTAGTTTTCTGAATGTTGAGCTTGAAGCCAACTTTTTTAATCTTCTCTTTCATTTTCATCAAGAGGCTCTTTAGTACTTCTTCACTTTCCACTATAAGGGTGATGTCATCTGCATATCTGAGGTTATTAATATTTCTCCCGGCAATCTTGATTTCGGCTTGTGTTTCTTCCAGTCCAGCATTTCTCATGATGTACTCTGCATAGAAGTTAAATAAGCAAGGTAACAATATACAGCCTTGATCTCTTCACTTTCTGCCATAAGGGTGGTGTCATCTGCATATCTGAGGTTATTGATATTTCTCCCGGCAATCTTGATTTCGGCTTGTGTTTCTTCCAGTCCAGCATTTCTCATGATGTACTCTGCATAGAAGTTAAATAAGCAAGGTAACAATATACAGCCTTGACATACTCCTTTTACTGTTTGGAACCAGTCTGTTGTTTCATGTCCAGTTCTAACTCTTGCTTCCTGACATGTATAGAGGTTTCTCAAGAGGCAGGTCAGGTGGTCTGATATTAGCATCTCTTTCAGAATTTTCCACAGTTTATTGTGATCCACACAGTCAAAGGCTTTGGCATAGTCAATAAAGCACAAATAGATGTTTTTCTGGAACTCTCTTGTTTTTTCCATGATCCAGCAGATGTTGGCAATTTGATCTCTGGTTCCTCTGCCTTTTCTAAAACCAGCTTGAACATCAGGAAGTTCATGGTTCACGTATTGCTGAAGCCTGGCTTGGAGAATTTTAAGCATTACTTTACTAGCATGTGAGATGAGTGCAATTGTGTGGTAGTTTCAGTATTCTTTGGCATTGCCTTTCTTTGGGATTGGAAGGAAAACTGACCTTTTCCAGTCCTGTGGCCACTGCTGTTTTCCAAATTTGCTGGCATCTTGAGTGCAGCACTTTCACAGCATCATCTCTCAGGATTTGAAATAGCTCAACTGGAATTCCATCACCTCCACTAGCTTTGTTCGTAATGATGGTTCCTAAGGCCCACCTGACCACATTCCTGGATGCCTGGCTGTAGGTGAGTGATCACATCATCATGATTACCTGGGTCATGAAGATCTTTTTTGTACAGTTCTTCTGTGTATTTTTGCCACCTTTTCTTTATACCTTCTGCTTCTGTTAGGTCCATACCATTTCTTTTATTGAGCCCATCTTTGCATGAAATTTTCCCTTGGTATCTCTGATTTTCTTGAAGAAATCTCTAGTCTTTCCCATTATATTGTTTTCCTCTATTTCTTGATCACTGAGAATGGCTTTCTTATCTCTCCTTACTATTCTTTGGAACTCTGCATTCAAATGGGTATATCTTTCCTTTTCTCCTTTGCTTTTCACTTCTCTTCTTTTCATAGCTATTTGTAAGGCCTCCTCAGACAGCCATTTCGCTTTTTTACATTTCTTTTCCTTGAGGATGTTCTTGATCCCTGTCTCCTGTACAATGTCACAAACCTCCATCCCTAGTTCATCAGGCACTCTGTCTATCAAATCTAGTCCCTTATATCTATTTCTTACTGCCACTGTATAATTATAAGGGATTTGATTTAGGTCATACCTGAATGGTCTAGTGGTTTTTCCTACTTTCTTCAATTTAAGTCTGAATTTAACAATAAGGAGTTCATGATCTGAGCCACAGTCAGCTCCTGGTCTTCTTTTTGCTGACTGTATAGAGCTTCTCCATCTTTGGCTGCAGAGACTATAATCAATCTAACTTCAGTGTTGACCATCTGGTGATGTCCATGTGTAGAGTCTTCTCTTGTGTTGTTGGAAGAGGGTGTTTGCTATGACCAGTGTGTTCTCTTGGCAAAACTCTATTAGCCTCTGCCCCCTTCATTCTGTACTCTAAGGCCAAATTTTCCTGTTACTCCCAGTGTTTCTTGATTTCCTACTTTTGCATTCCAGTCCCCTATAATGAAAAGGACATCTTTTGAGGGTGTTAGTTCTAGAAGGTCTTGTAAATCTTCATAGAACTGTTCAACTTCAGCTTCCTCAGCATTACTGGTTGGGGCATGTGTTAATATACTATATTTGTTCTTCTCTTTCTCACTTATTTCACTCTGTATGACAAACTCTAGGGTCATACACTTTACACAAATGAGTCAGTTTTGTTCCTTTTTACGTCTGAGTAACATTCCATTGTGTGTTTATATGTACTGTGCTGTGCTGTGCTTTATCCCTCAGTTGTGTCTGACTCTTTGTGACCCCATGGACTATAGCCTGCCAGGCTCCCCTGTCCATGGGGACTCACCAGGTAAGAATACTGGAGTGGGTTGCCATACCCACGGGATCTTTCCAATCCAGGGATCAAACCCAGGTCTCCCACATTGCAGGGGGAGTCTTTACCATCTGAGCCACCAGGGTAGCCCTTATATATATTACACAGACATAATTGTCATACAACATTATGCAAGTTTAAGGTGTACAACATGATGATGTAATACACATATGTGTTGCAAAATGATCACCTCACTAAGATTAGTTAACACACCCATCACCTCGTGTACTTATCTTGTTTTGTATGTGTGGTGAGAACATTTAAGATCTACCCTCTTAGAAACTTTCAAGTATAAGATACAATCTTATTAACTGTAGTCACCATGCAGTACACATTTTTCTAGGGCTCATTCATCCTGTAACTCAAATTTGTACTTTTGACTAATATCCATTTCCCCCTCACCCCTGGAAACCATCAATCTGTTCCCTACTTCTATAAGTTTTTCTGTTCAGATTCCACATATAAGTGAGATCCTACAGTATTCATCATCCTCTGTCTGACTTATTTCACTTAGCATGAGACCTTTAAGGTCCATTTATGTTGTTGCAAACAGCAGGATTTCCTTCTTTTTAATGATGAAACAATATTTTTGCATGTATGTGTATATGACATTTGTAACATGTGTATAATGTGCAATATAAAAATTAATATAAATGTCATTTTCTTCATCCATTCATCTGCGGATATACACTTGAGCTGTTTTCATGTCTTGGATGTTGTAATGCTGCAATGAACTTGAGAGAACAGCTATCTCTTTTTTACTTCTTTCTTTTCTTATTAAGGCATCATTGACATACAATATTATGTCAGTTTCAGGTATACAGCATAATGATTCAATATTCATACACACTATGAAATGATCAGCAAATAAGCCTAGTTAACATCTGTCATAATATATAGCATTCTTCTATTGAAATAAGAACTTATAAGACTTGCTCTCCCAGCAACTTTAAAGTATGCAGTACAGTACTGTTAACTATAGTTGCATGCTAGAAATTATATTTCCAAGACTTGTTTATTTCATAACTGGAAGTTTGTACATTTTGACTCCTTTCACCCATTTTGCCCACTCCCCACCTCTAGACAGCTGTTTGAGATAATGATTTATTTCCTTCAGATACATATCCAGAAGTGGGATTGTTGGATCATGGTAGCTCTACTTTTATTTTTTTAAAAACCTCCATACTGTTTTCCGTAGTGGCTGGCCCAATTTACATTTGGGCCAGACTTCCTAAAAGCAGGACTACTTGAGAAAGAAACTCTTTCACATTCCCTCCTTCCTGATGCTTGGAACTCAGATGTGATGACTGGAGCTCTGGCAGTCATCTTGTGATCTTAATGAAGCCATTCTTTAAGAATATTAGAAAAGAAAAGCTAGCGTCCAAGTCCCTTGGGATACCATGGAGCTGTCGCATTTGCCCTGGACTGACTCACTCACTTTCTTATAACTGTGCCAAGAAACATTGTTTGATTAAGCCCGCCTTGTTTAGGATTTCCTCTTTTCAGCAGCCAAACTTAATTCTAGTTGACGAGTATACCTCTATTATATAATCATTGTGAGGATAAAATAGAGTAATTTATTAATATGCCTGGCATAGAGCTGGCTCTCAGTGAAGGTTTAGTCCTTTGCTGTTCTAACTGTATCCAGTTTTTATTCCCAGCACGAGTAAACTCCTCCTGACCCTGTCCCCGTTCCCCTTTTCCCTCCCAATATGAAACCACAAAAAGACCTATTCCTCCAGCTTCCAGTGGAGACTTTCTTCCTGGTAATCTTAGCAGTCTACCTGCTGACACAAATTTTTCCATTTTTAACCATTTTCTGCTTTCCCCCTTGAAGCCTAGGTTTCCATTGATTTACTGGGATTTCTGGACATATATGCCTCTCTTAGGGATTCCGAACCATTCCTGATTTTCCAACAATTAATCCAGAAATTTACTTTCTATTTCTCATCAAGATATAGTCATAAACCACTCCAAATAGCTTCAAACAGCTATCACACATTCAGACATATTTGTGCCTGAAGTTCTAATTGACAGTTTAGATTACCTCACAGATCAGATCTGACAAATTCCCTGGTCAGAAGAAACTCAGAATACTTTATTCTCAATTTGGAAACCAGAAAAATACCTAACTGTTCATCCAAAGTGCTGAGCATGCCCTACCTATCTATCTTCTACATTCTCTTAGTGGGCTGGGAACCTGAAATGATAACCAGGCCGGGGCCAACTTCTTGAATGGTGGGAATAAAATTAGTCTAACCAGTCAACAAAGTGACATTATGAAATTTGCTCACAGTTGTTAAATTAAAAGGCAAAACCATTGTTTGAACTGAAAGTTGTCTTCAGTTTTGGTTGCAAATATATATATAGAATTAAAGAGACTAAACTATACTTACTAACAGGTTTAATATTGAAAAATTAGGAACAACTGAAATATAGCAAGAGATTCATAAATATGTTACAACCATAGATATAATCCTCAGTTACAAAAGTATAACTGTACATAAAGTAGATTGCAACAGGGAGAACATTTGTAGTATTAGGAAAATGAACTACACAGATGGCATAAACAACAAGGCCATTCTGTCCGTCTTCGTCACTGTTAGCTGCTGATTTTTCAGTTTCTCCCACACATTCGTGGAGCATTTTGGCACCTACTTCACAATGTTGCTCTCCACCCTCGTTCTAGCAACCCTCCTGATGGCATGGTTATCTGATATAATACACACCCACGAACCTGGTGTATAGTCTTCAGTACCTGGAATTCCAGTGTTCCACTATCCTAGGGTTCATGGCGTTGATTCATTTTGAGCTAGTTTTTATATATGGTGTGAGATGAGAGTTGATCTTGACACTCTCAATACTTGAAATTCTCTCTCTTCTTGACCTTCAATCTGGCTTCCCTCCAATTCTCACCCAATCTCACTTCACTTTCATTCTGGTTTTAAAAAAGTGTTGTTTTCTTTCCTACAGGTCTCCACTGTCATTGTTGATTTAATCTTGACTCTCTTTCTTGACCGCAAGTTTGTGAGCAGAAATCTCCATATTTGATTTTGTATTCACCAAAACCTCTGATGAAGCCTGGAACTTTGTGGGTGTTAATCCCTGTTTATGTGAAAAACAGAGATGACATCAGGAAAAAGGCTTCAAAGTAAAATATAGAATATATATGTTTGTGTGGTTTATGTGTGTGTGTGTGCATACACACAGATAGACATAGATCTTGCCTTTTTTCTTATATTTTTTATGGTAAAGAAACATGGAAATAACAGGAAAACATCTGTATTTCAGGAGAAGAGGGAGAAGAGCTAAAATTCTGACAAACAGGAAAAATAACTTACTATGCTGACAACCTCATGTGGTTGTGAGCTCAAATGAAACCATATAATTGAAAGCAACATTTATTCATAGCTCTCTACAAACACAAGGTAAAGCTCTCACTAAACAAGCCTCAGATGTTTATGCTCTTGTCATCATCCAGTAGAGTCTGAATTCCTTTAGGGAAAGACCCATTTCATGTGGCTCCCCTGCACCTTGCACCATGTCTGGCAAAGAGCAATCCAAATTCTTTTGCTTATTCAACTAATATGCCTTGAGTAGGTACCATGTGCCAGACTATGCATTGTTCTGGAGATTATAAACATCTGCCATCGTGACCTACTGTGCAGTTGAAACAGAGAATAGGTTTATATGAACAATATTAAATCTGCTGTGTTCTTGACACGCTGTCTTTTCATAATCTCAATGATGATGACCATGCAACATACTTCAAATGATTTTTAAGGAAGTGGGACTTCCCTGGTAGTCCAGTGGTTGAGAATCTGCCTGCCAATGCAGGGGACACAGGTTTGATCCCCGGTCTGGGAAGTTCCCATACGCCACAGAGCAACCAACCCCGTGTGGCACAACTATGTCGCCTGTGCTCTAGAGCCCGAGCTCTGTGATAAGAGAAGCCACAGCAGTGAGAAGCCCGTGATCTGCAACTAGAGCGTAGCCCTCGCTCGCCGCAACCAGAGAAAGACAGTGAGCAGCAAGGAGGACGCAGTGCAGCCAAAAAGATTTGTCAGTTAATTTAAAGCAAGAATGGTGTAGAAAACCTAAGGCAATACTAGCAAAACCAAAACCTCTCAGGTATTTCCGGAGTACCTATTCCGGGTAAACTGCCCTAGAATCTGTGAGGAATAAGGGGATATTTGAGACTTGCCTCCTGCCTAGGAAGGTGCAAAGACCAGTGGAGAGAAGGGTAGAAGGGTAGGCTCTGAGGCATGCTGGAAGGGAGGCTTGAACAAAATGCTGAGACCGTTCAGGGCAGGGCAGGATGACAAGGAGAACATCATGTTATCTTAGGCACGTTTCTGCTCATGCCTACCTGTTGGGCCACTTAAGTGCGCTAGCTCTTCAAAGAGATTGGGGCATCTGGGTGGTCATCTCCCTGCCCACACAGATGGGAAGATGGTTTTGCAGGAGTCATCACTGAACACTGGGCTCCTGTGAATGTACTGGATGAGCCCTAAGTGTGGTGGGCTTTCCATTTCTTCCAGAACAAGTAAGTGGGTAGGACGGGAAGCTGGGGACCATCTAATCCAACCTTCCACTCTGTGCTTCATTAATAGTTTGTTTTTTCTATCTCTGAGTCTATGACCTCACTCAAGGATGAATGTCTTTCGACCCCACCTTTCAGGAGACCCTTGGATTTTTTTGATGGTACCCATTTTTAAAGAAAAAGTTGAAGAATGAGCATTCAATTAAATATAACTCAGACAATCTGTTTTATCAAAGCAGATTGATCATAAATCAGAAGAAGAGGTACATTCCGAATCACATACATGAAACAGACACTTGGCAACGGGCCCATCCTGGACTGCCATCCTCCCAGGTCTATACAAGGTCAATATGGTAATTCATTTCCAGAAATTACTTAATTCTAGAGTCTGTAACTAAATGGTGATTTATCTTCAAGTACAGAAGCATGTCATGTCAGGTAAAACTGTTATTTGAAAATCCAAGTTAACACTCAGGTGAATTGTTCCGTCAGTTCAGTTCAGTTGTTCAGTTGTGTCCAACTCTTTGCGACCCCATGAATCGCAGCACACCAGGCCTCCCTGTCCATCATCAACTCCCAGAGTTCACTCAGACTTGCGTCCATTGAGTCAGTGATGCCACCCAGCCATCTCATCCTCAGTCGTCCCCTTCTCCTCCTGCCCCCAATCGCTCCCAGCATCAGAGTCTTTTCCAATGAGTCAACACTTCGCATGAAGAGGTGGCCTAAGTACTGGAGTTTCAGCTTTAGCATCATTCCCTCCAAAGAAATCCCATGGCTGATCTTCAGAATGAACTGGTTGGATCTCCTTGCAGTCCAAAGGACTCTCAAGAGTCTTCTCCAACACCACAGTTCAAGAGCATCAATTTTTCAGCACTCAGCCTTCTTCACAGTCCAACTCTCACATCCATACATGACCACTGGAAAAACCATAGCCTTGACTAAATGCACCTTTGTTGGCAAAGTTATGTCTCTGCTTTTCAATATCCTATCTAGGTTGGTCATAACTTTTCTTCCAAAGAGCAAGCGTCTTTTAATTTCATGGCTGCAATCACCATCTGCAGTGATTTTGGAGCCCCTCATAAACAAAAAAACACCAAACACATGGCACAGCCAAAATACAAGACAGAGTTTTGGTAATGAGTTCTCTGTATTGGAGCTGTTCAACTGGAGGTTGAAATACAGTGAGGAGATGGCTTCAGTGAAAAATGTTGGTGAGAATGTCACATGATACATCTGTGATAGTTCACTGATTTTCACATTTAAGACCATAAGAATGTTAGTTTTTTCCCTCCCAAATGAAATTTTATAAAACATCCAACATATAAAATAGTTAAGAGGTGAGTGTTTCTGGTTAAAGTAGAGGTGGGCGTTACCCATTCAAGCACTCACTCCCTCAGCAACACTTTAGGTACCTCTATGGGAAGGTACTGGTCTGAAAAACACAGCTTAGAAAACCCTGGACTAGATGTAATTTTCAGGTACTTCTTAATTCTGAAATTCTATAACTGTGTAATGTGGCATCAATTGTGTAATGTGGCATCAACAGATACTCTTCAGATAAATATCAATGTCAAGATCTTTTTTCTTAAGACAAAATTTCAATTGAGTAAAAGATAAGAGTTAAGGATCTTGTTAAAGGAAATTTCCCATTTCTGATTATTTTCATTTCTTTTAAAAATTTTTTAGACTACAACCATTGTTCCTTCTTTGAAAAACACGTTTACATAGGAACTTTAAAACTTCTTTCCAATAACTTTATGTTATGGAGAATTTCAAATGTTATTCAAATCTAAAGGCACATCTTCTTTATCAGCTCATCAGTCAATGGACATTTAGGTTGTTTCCATGTATGGATATTGTGAATAGTGCTGCTATGAACATAGGGGTGCATGTGTCTTTTTGGAAGACTACAAAAAAAGATAAATAAAGTCAGGAGTCTCTGGGTGAATACTGTTATCACCCAGCTTCAACAGTGATCTTGCTGGCTAATCTTATTTCATTTAACTGCTATCCATTCCCCCACTTCTGATTGTTTTGAAGTAAGTCTAGAGTCACATCCTTCTGTTTGTGAATATTTTAGTTAGTATGGCTGAAAGACAAGGGTTCTTTTTTAAAACACAGCCAAAATTAATTATGAAGGATTGCCAGCCTTGTACTGAAGAGCTAAAAAAGCAAAAAGGAAACACTAAGGTGTCACAGAGGCTAGCAATTCTAAGACTGAGGGAACAAAACGAAGAGGATGGAATTATTACAACTTTAAAGCCTTAGAGGAGGTGGCCTGCAGGGCTGAGACTCAGACCTCTGAGGAGGGGCTCTGCTTGGCAGGTCCTGTAAGTGCTGGAAAAACCACAAAGTGAATTAACGGTTGCCACTGGAACAAGCGATCAGTGCTCTGCTGAGTAAGACTGACTAGGATATGCTGACAGGAACTAGAAACAAATACAAGGATAGGAAGCAAACAGGAAGCTGTCATCCCAAACGCCTCTTCTGGCTTTCCTGTCTCCCTGTACTGCCCACTGTGGGCTGACTGCCCTGCTGGCAAAGAGCAAATGTGGTTTGCAGAACCCCAGCCCTAGCAATGCAAAGAAAATACAGGCTCATTTTCATATCTAAAAGATGTTAACACAAGTTTTGTAACATCAGATATACCCAGAGTGTGTTCACATTTTCCTGATAGCTTTGTATTTTGTTTTATAGTTGATTTATTTGATCCAAACAATACTTATAGATTGCTATTGATAAGAACTCATTTTTAATTAAGGAAAAACAAACCCTCTAAAGGGATGATGAGTGCAATTGTGTGGTAGTTTGAGCATTCTTTGGCATTGCCTTTCTTTGGGACTGGACTGAAAACTGACCTTTACCAGTCCTGTGGCCACTGCTTAGTGTTCCAATTTTGCTGGCATACTGAGCACAGCACTTTCATAGCATCATCTTTCAGTATTTGAAATAGCTCAACTGGAATTCCATCACCTCCACTAGCTTTGCTCATAGTGATGCTTTCTAAGGCTCACTTGACTTCACATTCCAGGATGTCTGGCTCTAGGTGAAAAAGTTGGCTTAAAGCTCAACATTCAGAAAACTAAGATCAAGGCATCTGGTCCTATCACTTCATGGCAAATGGATGGGGAAACAGCAGAAACAGTGGCAGACTGTATTTTGGGGGGCTCTAAAATCACTGCAGATGGTGATTGCAGCCTGAAATTAAAAGATGCTTTCTCCTTGAAAGAAAAGTTATGACCAACCTAGACAGCATATTCAAAAGCAGAGACATTACTTTGCCAACAAAGGTCCATCTAGTCAAGGCTATGGTTTTTCCAGTGGTCATGTATGGATATAAGAGTTGGATTGTGAAGAAAGCTGAGCCCCGAAGAATTGATGCT
>SJYC01114430.1:0-31302 GCA_006408675.1 Madoqua kirkii | reverse complement strand
ACAGCATATTCAAAAGCAGAGACATTACTTTGCCAACAAAGGTCCATCTAGTCAAGGCTATGGTTTTTCCAGTGGTCATGTATGGATATAAGAGTTGGATTGTGAAGAAAGCTGAGCCCCGAAGAATTGATGCTTTTGAACTGTGGTGTTGGAGAAGACTCTTGAGAGTCCCTTGGACTGCAAGGAGCTCCAACCAGTCCATTCTAAAGGAGATCAGCCCTGGGTGTTCTTTGGAAGGACTGATGCTGAAGCTGAAACTCTAATACTTTGGCCACCTGATGTGAAGAGTTGATTCATTCAAAAAGAGTCTGATGCTGGGAGGAACTAGGGGCAGAAGGAGAAGGGGACGACAGAGGGACATGAGACTGAGTGAACTCCAGGAGTTGGTGATGGACAGGGAGGCCTGGTGTGCTGCAATTCATGAGGTTGCAAAGAGTCGGACACGACTGAGTGACTGAACTGACTGAACTAAAAGGGATAATGGAGAGAAACTCACTGGCATAGAAATGTCAGGAAAGTATGTATCACTGATGTATAATAGAATCTCCTTAGGAGAAAGAACCCAGGGAATGAATGAATTTGAAAATATAGGTGTCAATCCCAACTAAGATGTACATCAGAAAGACAACTTTGGTTGAGAATGCAAGTATCCTAGCCCATGCTTTATTAAAATACATGAAAACTTAAACAAAGGCAATGCCAGTGATAAAGACTGCCTAGTAATAAAAGTCTGATAAAAAATTAAATACTCAAATCATTTATAAACTCAATGCCTTATGTTTTTGTATAATACTCCTTAAGAAGCTTAAGGTCTATGGTGAAATTCTGATAAGCAAATATTTTTACAAGTTGAAGACTTTATCAAAATTGGTATTACCTAAAAACTCTTTTTAAAACATCAGAAGGTGAGATGGTCTAGGAATAGGAAGGGAGATATTAGGTATAGCAACCACATTCCCCTCTGTCCCCCAAGTGCTATATGAACAGTTTTCATGATCAAGAAAGACAGAAAGATCTTATCCAGGATGACAGGTAGGTGCAAATGGCTCTAGAATGTTTTCATGTATAAGAAAACATAACATTGAGAAGCTCACAGCTGAGGTTTGGTTCCATTCAGTGTTTCTGTGCTGTGATTTTTCTTTCTGACTTGTAATTTGTATATACAGATGTCCTTTGTTATCCGTGGGGGATTGGTTCCGGGAGCCTCTACAGATACTAAAATCTGAAGATGCTCAAGACCCTTTTATGAGATGGTGCATTTCAAGTCAGCCTTCCAAAGCCACAGATGCAAACCCCTTGGATATGGAGGGCTGACTGCAGTACATAAGGAAGAGCTGTGTCACCCAAGGTGACAATCGGTGTTACAAAAACAAGTACTTCTCTTAGTAATCAACACATCGTTCGAGGGCTCTCTTCTTAGAAAAAGAGATTAAAGGAAGCATATAGGAAGAGCTTTCAAAGCTTTGAAGCTTCTAGAGTCATGGGAGGTTAATGGGAGAAATGAGAGATTCAGGAGAACAGCAGTAATGCTGTTCAAAACTGAGAAAACAGCATATTAAATGAGACTGGTGAGAACATACATAGATGTGTTCATTCTTTAAAATATAATTCTAAATTTTTGAAAATGTAGTTAATAACTGCTAAGTATGCATAGTTTTCTTAGAAAAAGAGATTAAAGGAAGCATATAGGAAGAGCTTTCAAAGCTTTGAAGCTTCTAGAGTCATGGGAGGTTAATGGGAGAAATGAGAGATTCAGGAGAACAGCAGTAATGCTGTTCAAAACTGAGAAAACAGCATATTAAATGAGACTGGTGAGAACATACATAGATGTGTTCATTCTTTAAAATATAATTCTAAATTTTTGAAAATGTAGTTAATAACTGCTAAGTATGCATAGTTTTTAAAGTGCAGGTTTATGCTTTTTAATGCTAAGATATATGATCAGAAGAGTTCCTGCAGTTACGGCTAAGGAGCAACAAGGCTTGTAAATCAATGTCAAAATTCACCTGATAATAACAGAGGGTAATTTTAGCTGTAATCCTTGGAAAAATAAAGCTATTAGAGTGATATCCTGGCAACCTAAACTTAAAAAGTAAAGATCAATGTCAAATAATAGTAGATTAGGAACAATGGTTTCAACTTGCTATTTTCCAAGTATTATAGCACCATCTATACTCTGAAGCCTGAACGAAAGCTGAATATGTCTGCCAGTTCTTACCTGTACCTCCATATTTATCTGCCATATTAATGTCAATGTCAGATTTTAAGCTCAGCATAGTCCTAAGGACGTCATCACTGCCTTTCCCAGCAGCCCACATAAAGGATGTTCTTCCTTCAAGGTCTGAATCATCTTTTACTGATGGATGTTTTAAAAATACTTTAACTGTTTCCTGTAAGAAAACATTTAAAAATTTCAGACATGAGAGTGGCATTTTCTATGGCAATAAAACCAGTGTTATACGTGACTTCCACTAAGAAGCAAAGTATTTTTTGGTCTACTTTTGAATCAAATGAAATTATCTTTTTATGAATAATAAAATTATAATTTCCACTGAAAATAACAATCTGCTGTCCTTATGTATTGGTTTTAGTTTTTACAACGTTTTAAAATATAACTTAATTCCCTCATTCAATATTCTTATAATTGAGAATTATTCACAATTAAATTAAAAAATTTAACTGCAGAGAAGAAACTATGTACTTTGTTACTATTTTTTTAAAAATATTTAATGGATTTATCAAATGATGAGCGGTAGCTACTGAGAACTGCAGTGTTCAATTCACCTAACAAGTATTATTCAGTAATTCCTGCATTCTAAGTCCTTCTTCTATAGAATCATACAAAAATGAGGACCCTTAATAATTCTTATAGTGTTTGACAATTTTAATGGCAGTTAATATTCATAGCTACTTCCCTGGTGGCTCAGTGGTAAAGAATCCACCTGCCAATGCAGGAAATGTGGGTTTGATTTCTGGCTCAGGAAAATCCCCTAGAGGAGGAAATGGCAACCCACTCCAGTATTCTCACCTGGGAAATCCCAAGGATAGAGGTGCCTGGCAGGCTACAGTCCATGAGGTTGAAAAGAGATAGGCATGACTTAGCGACTAAATAACAACAATATTCACAGCACTTAAAATTGCATCTTTCCTCAAAACTCAGATGCTTACAAACTTATAGGAAGATCATAGGCATTTTTGCTTGGATGGAAATAAAACAGTTTCAGAAAAAACAATTTCTGGAGGCTGTGAGTTGGCTAAAAATGCATAAAATGCTGATATTCAATACTTTAGAGCAAGAAAAAAATGTAAGGGTTCATCTATTCCAGCTCCTCATTTTACAGATGAGATTTAGGCTCAAGGCCACATAAATACTGGTAGCAACACACGAGTAGAATCCAGGGTTAAGTTACCACAGTCTTTCTACTGCAACACACACTGCTTCCTAGTCTTAAAACTAGTTGTTGAGCTACTGTGGTATTATAGCTTAGCTCCCAGGAGCTAGTGCAGGTGCTTATTAAGTAAGTAGATTTGAATAAAGAAATAATTTTTTTTAATATTGGTGATTTGGGAGGTTTCTTTTAACAATTTGCAAACACTTCTTTTGTTCAGTATGTTTTCTAAGTGATGAATACTTACAAGGGTTTTATGGGATTTTGATGTTGGTGGTAGTGTTTTTTAAAAAGGGAATTACAACCTCTTGCAAGTTAATAGAGTCTAAAGGAGATCAAGGGACTTGAAACTGAGCTTAGACTTTGGATCATTATTAAAAAACTATTTCTGTAATTGGCAAATTATCTAAAGCAAGTGTTTCTTTGAAAAACATCTATAATGTTTTAGTATTCTTTCTTACTTTCATTAGCACAGTTACTTAACTACTAGTTTCTGTACATAGTTGAATTTGGAATCTAAGAGCTGGGTTCTAGACAAGGCTTCCCCAATGGTTCAGTGGTAAAGAGTCCACTTGCCAATGCATGAGACGTGGATTCGATCCCTGATCTGGGAAGATCCCACATGCCACGAG
The DNA here is from genome assembly GCA_006408675.1 of Madoqua kirkii. Classification (NCBI taxonomy): domain Eukaryota; kingdom Metazoa; phylum Chordata; class Mammalia; order Artiodactyla; family Bovidae; genus Madoqua; species Madoqua kirkii. The sequence continues at coordinate 27,281 of SJYC01114430.1, read as the reverse complement.
CAACTAAGCCCATGCACCACAACTATTGAGCATGTGCTCCAGAGCCTGTTAGCTGCAACTACTGACCCTACATGCCATAGCTACTGAAGCCTGCAGGCCCCAGGGCCTGTGCTCTGCAACAAGAGGAGCCACGGCAATGAGAAGCTCACCTACCACAGTTAGAGAGTAGCCTCCGCTTGCTCCAACTAGAGAAAAGCCCACACAGCAATGAAGACCGAGGACAGCCAAAAATAAATAAATAAATAAAAAAAAAAAACACAAACGTATATTAAAAAGAAAATTGTGGGCAAATCATTTAATCTCTTGGAATCTTGGTTTCTTCATCTCTAAATAGGGATAACATGTCTTTACATAGGCCTGTGTTGAACTATGGATTGAATTATGATTTTCATAGATTGACTATAGTGGGCCAACTGAATTTATCTACCAATACAGTATTATAACATAGAATAAAGTAAAAATAAAATAAAAAAAAAAAAGAATGAACCCCACCTCAAAACTTAGTATTTTTCTGAGATCTTAGGAGATAATAGAAGATAAAGGTTTACCAAAACTGTAGGTGGTAAATAGAATAGATTTTTAGGAGTGTCAGGAAGGAGAACTATGGCTATATTTGCTGTGGGTACAAGAGAGAAAGAAATGTGGGAAATTAAGGTATTTTATCAATCTGAGTATTCAGTGTACTATTCATTAGGGGTGCATTAGGGGAGGTGAGGAAGATGGAATTATACTGTGCTGATGATAACATTCTAATTAAAAGGAGATAACTGTCATGGTTTACTTACAGCAAAGTTACTCTGAGCTGCATAGTGCAAGGGTGTTGCTCCTTGGCTGTCAGATGGAATGGTTCCAGACTTATTTCTTTCTAAAAGGAGATGGACAATCTGTGCATGGCCTGAAAGCAGACACAAGGTAGTTATCACACAAAAGGACTGATTCATTTATGGTCTATTTAAAGGAAAGGGATAAGAAAAATCACTAGTACATAAACCAGCACTCACAAGGGTTTCAGAAGAATGGTCCCTAGTGCAGCCTCTTCTAACTTCTTACCAAAATACTATGATTAGGCAGCACAAAGGCAAAAACATAAATACTAAAAACTCAATGCTTTGATCAATAAGGAAATGATTAATTATAATTGCCAGACTGAGAAAAAACTGTATATGGTACCAGCTCACTGCATCCCCTGGCTCACCTTATAAAACTGCCCATCAAGAGGGAGGGAAGGTGTCAGAAGGCAGGCCCTCTCTGTCCCTCGTCTCCAGGTTCTACTGCACAACCAATCAGAATTGTGTGGCTGTTCTCTTCTGCTATTCAGGTGGACCAGCTATAACACAGACTCTTGTGATCTCTAGGCCTTCTGTCTATCACTTTGTACCTCCTTCTCCCAATGTTTGAACACTAGGCAGTAATTTCAAACCCCAGAAGTGGGCAGGAATAGTGAGGTGCTGGTAGAAAAGAGTGCTCTGCAGTCCATTTTGGAGGATGTGGAGGAGGTCTCCCCAAGTGAAGGACTGTAGAAAGATCAAAGAATGAACAGACCTGCTAACAGTATATTTAGGAAACCTCAGTTTCATACATGCCATTGCTTCAGTGTACAGGGAGTGAGGCAATGACGCAGCAGCCACATTAGCAGAGCAAGAACACACTGCATGATCGCCAAGCGAAAAACCAGGAATTTGCATGGGAGTTGTGCTCCTCTGCCTGCTCCTCAGCTGTGGTTTGAGATCGAGTGCTCCATAACACAAATGGGCAAAAGTAGGGTCAAGGGCAATTTATGCCACACACTCAATCTAAATACTTCTCATCTTGTATGAGAGATAAGGAGAAAAGTTCAGAAAAGTCTTTATGGAAACACTCTTAAGACAGGGGGAAAAGGAACACCATCAGAAAGAACAAGAGCAAACCTCAGAAAATGATCTAGAGAAGGATCCAGAAGAGAATTTCGGGCAACAGTTTGGCATCCTTGACTTTTACAAAAAGATGGCCTCTATGAAGTGAAACAGTGTCCTAAGAAGAAGATAATCTAAAATGAAAGGGTAATGGGAGGAGGTAAAAATATAAAAAGCTGAGATAAAAAGAAAAATGGATGACAGAAGGAAATAAAAATATAGCCTAAAATATAATCTATAAGAGGCAGAAAGAAAGCAGAATTCATGAAAAGCAAATTCAGTTTAGTGCTATGCAGACAAATTTGCAAAAATGTAGAAGAAAAGGAATGAAACGAAACACTGAAATGAAGACTGAATAATAATGATAAATCTGACTATAAAACCAAATGCAAATGTAAGAATCATTTTAAAAAGAGATAACATGTAATTTAAAAATGAAGTCTATAATAATAATCTTTTTATAATCATTAATAATAACTGTCAGATCATATTAATAAACACCCAAAGAGTGTAAGTGAAAGTATGCCAAATTCCTCATTTTAAATAGATGGGAATCAGTAAATGCAGTTTTGCTCTTGACTCAGGCTTAGGCTTAAGAAAGCTTTTAATAAATTTAAAAGTGCTAGTAAAACCTAGAAACCCTCCTGAAACATTAGGAAATTCAAAACCAGATAGCTACAATGTAATCCACACACCACAAAGCAGAAAACAAAGAAATCAGGAAAAACTCCAAACTAAGGGGAAAAAAAACTAATCCTTAAAGATCAGAATAACAGAAAAAAGATCAAATTGTAAATCTGTAACAATGATTGTCAGTGGGCAAAACTCCTTCACTAAAAGGGAAAGACTCTCAGATTGCCAAAATTCAGACAGATACACATATATAATCTCCCATACAAAAAGGTGATCCCCAAAAATGTTAAGTAAAAGGCACATCAGGAAATATGAAGAAATGAAAATCAAATACAGTATTAGCTGAAACATAAAATTAAAGCCTTTCTCCAAAAAAAGCAAAGGCATTGAAATGTGAAGATCATTTTATATTTACATTTGTTAACAAGTGCACATTGGTTTTATAATAACAATTTTAAAAGACATGTGTTGAAATTAACATATAACAGAGAATAAATTTAAATTGTTAAAATTTAAGCATATAGAGGAATTTAGGTACAAAGTACTATATATCAATTAAAAATTAAACCAATTAAACAGGAGGTGGGAGTTGACAGGGTGGTAGAGCCACGGAAAATTTCATGTACTCAAGCAGTTCCTCCTCCTGTTGATCTTGGTTTCATATTCAACTCACCTAGCAAAGCTGCCCAGTGAAGCGGCGTCCGAAATAAGTTATCGTAAGATGTTATATTGCAGCTTTCGTATGAAGTCAAGACATCAACCACTGTCACATTCCCATCAGCGACTGCAAAGTGAAGAGGTGTTCGACCCTCGTAGTCTTGCCAGTTCAGTAAAGACTCTGTTGGAGCAGCATCCTAATTTTAAGGAACCAGAGACTTCAGACATACATAGAATCCTCAAAAAAGCCACATTTGATGTGAGTATTAACTGAGCAATTTTGAAACCTGTATATTCTCTCTCAGCAGAAGTGAATAAAATTAAGAAAAAAGTATACAGTCTAAATCTTAAAAAATTTAATTTCATATTTAACTATAAAAAGTACAGAAAAATAAATGTACTTGTATACTATCTTGATTAAATAGGAATCAACACTTTCCTTAATGTGCTTTTTAAATCTGTTATGGATTCAGCTAAAGCCATATGTTTTGTATTTTTGCTTCATATATATATCCATAAACAATAAATTTTGTATGTGTTTTCAATATTTATACTTATGCATTATGCCATATATATCCTTGAATTTTTTCTTTCAAAATTATATTTAAAATTTTTTTATTTCAACACAATGCATTTGGGTATCTGTAATGATACTAATCTATTTGTTAAACCACAATTTAGTTATCCATTCTCTTGAAAGTGATGTCCAACTCTTTGCAACCCCATGGACTGTAGCCCACCGGGCTCCTCTGTTCATGGAGATTCTCCAGGCCAGATTACTGGATTGGGTAGCCTTTCCTTTCTCCTGGGGATCTTCCTAACCCAGGGATGGAACCCAGATCTCCCATACTGCAGGCAGATTCTTAACCATCTGAGCCACCAGGGAAGCCCTTACTGAAGGATATTTAGGTTACTTACACTGTTTTCCACTATTAACAAAAATGCTGCAACGCAGTTTTTACATTGCACTTCTTTACATATCTCCTTGTGGCATATATGTGAGATTTTTCTCTAGCCCAGATACTCTGAATGGAAACTGCTGGGTTGAAAGATACCTGCATCTTCAGTTAGGTATTGTCAAACTGTTCTCCAAATGGCTGTACTAATTAACACATCCATGACAATGTGTAAAAGCTTTTATTTCCCCAGATGCTGGCACAAATTAACCACTTGATATTATCAATCTTAAAACATTTTTCCCATTGTAGGTATGAAAAGCATTTCACTGATGCTTTAAATTGTATTCCTTTTATGAATGAGGATGAAATTTTTTTATCACATGGTTATTAGATTTTTGGTTTAAACTGACAGTTCACAACATTTATTTGTTCTTCTCCTGGATCTTTGTAAAGATTTGATGCACTGCTTAGGTCCTCCTTCCCTACCTCCACAGCTGCTCAAAGTGCTGCCAGCAGACGATCTTCTGTCAGCTTTTTGGAACTGCTTTAGCTGAAGAGAGTTCCTCGCCCACCTCAGGTCCCTTCTCAGATTAGGTCATACCCAAAGTCAAACCCTCCTGTCCCAATTTAAGAACTCTTTGAAGGGCCTTTCCAGGTTTAGAGCTCTCTATACAGTCAGCCTATTTTATAAAAGAAGAGTATGAAGGGTATTACAAAACACTTCAAAAAAGAAGTAGAATATTACCACAGCAGCATTCTAGGACTTTGAGCCTCCCAAGAACTTAAATGCACTTATAAAGGAGAGGAAAAAAAGCCAAATTTGTAAGGAAGATATTATAAGTGTGAATCACCCTCCACAGACCTCAGATTTTGAAATTAACACATAGGGAATATAAAATAACTAATGATAAAACATGTAAGAAAATAAAAAATGGGGACTTCCTCAGCAGTCCAGTGGTTAAGAATCTGTGCTTCCAATGCAGGGGGGATGAGTTTGATTCTTGGTGGGGGAACTAAGATTCCACAAACCAGACAGCACAGTTAAAAATGTTTAAAGTAAGCAAGGGAAAAAGCTCTCAAAATGATCAAGTGATCTGAAAAAGAACCAAGGAGAACTTTTAGAAGTGAAACCACAATCACTAAGACTGAAGACCAAGCAAATAGTGTAAACAAGACTGGATGCAGCTGAAGAAAGATTTGGTAAACTGGAAGGCAGATCCGATGTAATTACCCAGAATGTAGCAGAATGGGACAAGATGATAGAAATGTAAAAGAAAAGTTAAGAGACATGGAAGGTAAGATGGAAAGGTCTAAAATATGCATTACTGGAGACCCCACAGGCAGGCATAGAGAGAAAGAAAGAGAAGCAATACTGAGATAATGGCTATATATTTTCCAGAACTGAGATGCGATAATCAGAATGTATACTAAACACGAAAAAAAAAAGGCATACTAGACACATTGTAGTAAAACTAGAATACTATATAGAAAAATTTTAAAAAGCACCCTAAGAGAAAAGATAATCTATAAAGGGATTACAATTAGACAAATAACAGACTATTTAAGAGGAACAATGAAAGGCAGAAAGCAGCAAAATAACAGTCTGAAAGAGTTGATAAAAGTAACTACCTGGAATTGTGTATGCAGAAAAACTACATATTCAAGAGCACTGTAGAAACGCAGACATTCTTAACAGTTGAATTAATCAGGGAGTTAACTACCATACATCTATACTAATAAGAGTTCTAAGAATTGTATTTCAGGGAAAAAGGTAGTAACTCTGGAAGGAAAATTGGAGATCCAAGAAGAAATGCACAGCAAAGGAATCAGTTAACATACAAGTAGAAATAAATTAATCATTGTATAAATAAAACAATAATATCTTCAAAAGTCTAATTTGTGTATTACAAGCAAATAGGACCAAACATTAGACTACCACAGCATGTAAGTGGTAATTTTGGATGAAATGATTAAAAAACCTCAAAGAATCTACTGATAAACATTCAAAAATTTTAAGTATAGAAAGTTGGTTAGATATATAATTAATGGCCAAAAGTATCAACTGCATTTCTATACACCTGCAACAACCAGTTAAATTCATATCCTAGATAGGGTTTTAAAAAAGGTTCAAAGCAGCACTGTTGTAAATAGCAAAAAACTGGAAACAGTTTCAAATGTCTGTCAATAACAATGAAAAATGTGTGTCATTTAACCTTCAAAAAATGAAATACTATTCAGCATATAGCAGTAAACAGTAACATATTACAGCTACATACAGCAACACAGATTAAAACCACCAACTTAACACTGAGCAAGAGAAAAGGATGTCTCAGAATACATACAGTATGATTCTATGAATATAAAATGCAAAAATGTTAAAAATGAAACAGTACATTGTTTAGGAATGCAAACATATGTGGCAAAACTATAATGAAAACCAGTGGAATAATAAGCACAAAATTGAGGGTAGTGGCTGCCTCTGAAAAAGAAGATAAAAGAATGCTACTTGGAGGTACCCAGGGAACTTAAACAGTGATTTACTTGGCTCCTCCACTCAGTGATGAGTACATAAGTTTCCTTATTCCTTATATCTTAAATGTATTTATTCACTTACATCTACTTACTATTTGATAAGAACAAGTATAAAACAAAGTCAGGGATGATAAATAGGAATTCAGAAAAGTAGCTGACAGGGGACAGAAATGAGCATGGCATAGGCAGAGAGAATGCCTTTGGAAGCAGGCATGCAGGAAATTTCTGTGTGGTCTTAAATCACTATATTAAAATGCTCTGTTTCTTGCTAATGAGCTCACACGTTTTTTGTTGTACTCTTTTGTGTCATAATTTGCTAGTGTGCTGTAAAATGCTTTTGTGTACAGTGGATAATTCATAACATAATTTCTTTTGGGGGGTAAGGCCATCCATTATACATACCAGAATGCATCGCACTGTATGAACAGCACTTGGATCTTTGTGGTTGGCTGCCCAGTGAAGTGGGATCTTGCCTTCGACATCAGGAATTCCAATGTTAGAATCATGCTTGATGAGCAGCTTCACATGCTCAGGGTTATTGTAGTAGGCACTCCAATGCAGAGCTGTTTGCTGCAAAATGAAGAGATTCTCAAAATGACATTGAAACAGAATAGTGACAACACAACAAACTTTTCCCAAACTCTTACTGCGTGGCAGCTACTGCTGTAAGACTTTGTATATTTTCTCTCGTGTAGTCTATATCAGGACAGCTCTGGGAGATGAGCACTCTTGAATTTGCACTGACTGATGAGGAAACTGAGCTTGAGGAGGATAAGCAATCTGCTAAATGGCATAAATGACTTTGTGGACTGAACAAAGTGCTTTTTCAGTGAAATATTTATTTTCTGGCCATAGCACATGGCTTGAAGAATCATAGTTCCCCAACCCAGAGAACCCGTGCTCTGAGCAGTGAAAATGCAGAGTCCCAACCACTGGATGCCCAGGGAATTCTCAGTGAACTATTAGCACTACAAATGCTGTGAGTTAGGAATAACATCAACTTAGTCGTAAAATTAAAAAATTGATCTTAGAACTTCAGGTTATATGAGTGACTAATCAACAAAATTTAAAAATCACATTAAGAATACTATGGGAGTGAAAAGATTATTGAGCATCAACCCAGGGACTTAATTATAAGAGTTTTAATTTCATGAGCATGCAGGAGTTTGCAAGACTCTAAGATTAAGTGCCTGATGAAGAGGAAGAAGATGACTGCCTTTGTCTAACTAAAGATCAAATTTTTTTCCTGTAAAGAATAATCAGAATGTTGATCAAAACAATGACCAAGGTATACAACATGTTCGAATTCAAGAGCATGGAAGATAATGAATCCCAACAACGTCAGCACAAATATTACAATCAAAATGAAATTAATAATAATTTTACAGCTAATATCTATTGAGAGCATACTATGCACTGGGCATTGTGCTAAACATTTGATATATATTATCTCATTTTATCTTCAACAACCCTGTTTATCCCCTTTTCACACATGGGAAAACTGAGGTATAGCGAGGTTAAGTAAGTTGATGCACACAGAACAATTAGTGGCTTCTACACTGGAAATGGCTACGGTTTTTCCAGTGGTCATGTATGGATGTGAGAGTTGGACTGTGAAGAAGGCTGAGCGCCAAAGAATGGATGCTTTTGAAGTGTGGTGTTGGAGAAGACTCTTGAGAGTCCCTTGGACTGCAAGGAGATCCAACCAGTCCATCCTAAAGGAGATAAATCCTGGGTGTTCTTTGGAAGGACTGATGCTGAAGTTGAAACTCCAATACTTAGGCCACCTCATGCGAAGAGTTGACTCACTGGAAAAGAGTCTGATGCTGGGAGGGATTGGGGGCAGGAGGAGAAGGGGATGACAGAGAACAGGATGGCTGGATGGCATCACCGACTCGATGGACGTGAGTTTGAGTGAACTCCAGGAGTTGGTGACGGACAGGGAGGCCTGGTGTGCTGTGATTCATGGGGTCGCAAAGAGTCAGACATGACTAAGAGACTGAACTGACACTGAAATCCAAGAAGTATGCCAAAGCCCAGGACATTTACACAATTATGCACTAAGTACATTATTTGGGGGCATTTGGTCACCACAAATCTCACAACAAATTGCAACTATCATGACTAGCAGTCAAATAATGAGTTAGAGTTAGACAGGACTGGGTTCACATTCTAGTCCTGGCACTTGGATCTTTGGTAGAATTTTAATCTTCTTGAGATTCGGTTTCCCCATATGTGAAAAGATGATACTACCCACTACACTACAGTTGCTGGCAGGACACAATTTAAGTGAAATCCTTTACTGGGGCATGTGGAGATTTGGAATTGTTCTGCCATGTACGAGTGGTAATTGAGGCCTTCTTCCTTGAGGCTTCACATCACAAAATAAAGTGTTTGCTTTCTGTTCTACTTGTCTTTGATTCTGATAGTCTGTTACCTTGTTTTTATCCTGTGTATCCACTTCTCCTGGTGCCATAAACTTCAGCAGAAGTGCCAAACATTTAGGGCTCTTGTGCCGAGTAGTTAAGTGTAAAGGAGTCATTTCTTCCAGATCCTTCTGCATCCAGTTTGCTCTGCGTGTAAGTAAGAGTTTCATGAAACGATAATTTCCCTAAATGAAAAATAAGAGACTGTAAGAAGAAATTTAGTTTGGAGCCAAAATTTTTTTTTAATTTTAAAATGCTTTAAGCATTTTAATTATTCTGCCAGAGTAATAACATTCAGATAAAATTAATAAACGGAAAAATACTTAAAATTCTACTATACTATCAGTTGTTTTATTTTGTTCATGTTTTTCTCCAACTGTTTTCTACATACCTATAGTTCCCTTAGGAGTTGGTCAATATTTCATTGTGTTAAGGCAAGATACTTTATTTAATCATTCTATTATTGTGTATAACTTTTTGAAAAGAAAATGCTACAATGTATATGATTTTTCACTTAGTTTTTTTTTTTTTTCCATAGAATAAATTACCAGGAACAAAATTACTGGGTCAAAGGAGTTTGTGCATTTTATGGTTTTTGGTGTATCTTTCAAATTGCTATCTAGTAGCAACAATGTCAGAGAAGGCACTGGCACCCCACTCCAGTACTCTTGCCTGGAAAATCCCATGGATGGAGGAGCCTGGTAGGCTGGAATTCATGGGGTTGCGAAGAGTTGGACACGACTGAGTGACTTCACTTTCACTTTTCACTTTCATGCATTGGAGAAGGAAATGGCAACCCTCTCCAGTGTTCTTGCCTGGAGAATCCCAGAGATGGTGGAACCCGGTGGGCTGCCATCTATGGGGTCGCATAGAGTTGGACATGACTGAAGTGACTTAGCAGCAGCAGCAATGTATGAATGTATTAGTTTCAGCACATTCTGACCAGCACAGCATATATTATTTATATTCGAAGTATAATAACTTTGTGAAGTAAACAGATTTTTAACCTCAATTTAGAGGTAAGAAAATGAGATTCAAAGAGGTTAAATATTTTTTCCATAGCAACTGGTTAATAAGAAGGTAGTTAGTGTTCTTGAAGAGAGCTATTTATAGTTACAACCAAGGTATAAGGAACTTCCTAACAGTTCAGGTTCCAGACTCATATGTTCACATCAACACAACCCAGAGGTCACTGTGGGCCACCCAGTGCAGGCAGTGCTGTCCACATAGGTTAAACCCCCAATCTGGCACAATCAATCCATCTGCAGAAAGAAGTTCTAGCTAAACTTCTTGCTCCGGATGGGTGGACTGTAATTGTACTTGGGCTTCCTTTCTGGCTCAGGCAGGAAAGAATACACTTGCAATGCAGGAAACTCAGGTTTGATCCCTGGGTTGGGACAATCCCCTGGAGATGAGAATGGCAACCCATTCCAGTATTTTTGCCGAGAATTCCATGGACAGAGTAGCTTGGTGGGTTACAGTCTATAGGGTCACAAAAAGTCAAACACAACTGAACCACTAACACATAATGATACTTAGGTCAACCATTATACAGTATGCCTGTGTGAGCTTGGAAACCCTTGAGGAGTAGTGCTTTTGAACTCTTCCCTGAGATCTACTTCCATATTTCCAATTCTGATTGGAGACTTCAATATGCTTAGTACCATAGATAATTCTATTTCTTTCATTTTTATTGGAGTATAATTGCTTTACAATGTTGTGTTAGTTTCTGCTGGACAACATGAAGCAGTTATAAGTATACGTACTTCCCCTCCCTCTTGAGCTCCCTCTCCCCTCTCCCACCCGTCTAGGTCATCACAGAGCACTGAGAGGAGTAATCTGTGCTATGCAGCAGCTCCCCATTAGCTATCTATTTCACACTTGGTAGTGTATATACGTCAATGCTACCCTCTCAATCTGTCTCACCCTCTCCTTCCCTTCTCCATGTCCACAAGTGTGTTCACTATGTCCGTGTCTTTATTCCTGCCCTGCAAAGAGGTTCATCAGTACCATTTTCTAGATTTCATATATATTTCACAGTCAACACGAACAAACTATATTCCATGATCAAATTCTCTGCCATCCTCATGCCTATTTCTCTTTCTCTACTCAAAGCATAGTGGCAGGCAGGGCAGCCTGTCTTTTTCATCTTCTGAGACCCTCTTTGGCATTGCCTTTCTTTAGGACTGGAATGAAAACTGACCTTTTCCAGTCTTGTGGCCACTGTTGAGTTTTCCAAATTTGCTTGCATATTGACTGGAACACTTTCACAGCATTATCTTTTAGGATTTGAAATAGCCCAATTGGAGTTCTATTACCTCCACTAGCTTTGTTTGTAGTGATACTTCCTAAGGCCCATTGACTTGGCATTACAGGATGCGAAGATGCCAAAGCACGTTCAAACCACTGCACAATTGCCCTCATTTCACATGCTAGCAAAGTAATGCTCAAAATTCTCCAAGGCAGACTTCAACAATATGTGAACTGTGAACTTCCAGATGTTCAAGCTGGATTTAGAAAAGGCAGAGGAACCAGAAATCAAACTGCCAACATCTGTCAGATCATCAAAAAAAGCAAGAGAGTTCCAGAAAAACCTCTACTTCTGCTTTACTGACTAGGCCAAAGCCTTTGACTGTGTGCATCACAAGAGACTGTGGAAAATTTTTCAAGAGATGGGAATACCAGACCACCTGACCTGCCTCTCGAGAAATCTGTATGCAGGTCAAGAAGCAAAAGTTAGAACTGGACGTGGAGTAACAGACTGGTTCCAAATTGGGAAAGGAGTATGTCAAGGCTGTATATTGTCACCCTGCTTATTTAACTTATATGCAGAGTACATCATGAGAAACGCTGGGCTGGATGAAGCACAAGCCGGAATCAAGATTACCGGGAGAAATATCAACAACCTCATATATGCAGATGACACACCCTTATGGCAGAAAGCAAAGAACTAAAGAGCCTCTTGATGAAAGTGAAAGAGAAGAGTGAAAAAGTAGGCTTAAACTCACATTCAGAGAACTAAGATCATGGCATCCGGTCCCATCACTTCATGGCAAATAGATGGGGAAACAAAGGAAACAGTGACTGGCTTTAATTTGGGGGGGGGGCTCCAAAATCACTGCAGATAGTGACTGCAGCCATGAAATTAAAACACGCTTGCTCCTTGGAAGAAAAGCTATGACAAACCTAGACAGCATATTGAAAAGCAGAGACATTTCTGTGCCAATAAAGGTCCATCTACTCAAAGCAATGGTTTTTCCAGTAGTCATGTATGGATGTGAGATTTGAACTATAAAGAAAGCTAACCATCAAAGAATTGATGCTTTTGAACTGTGGTGTTGGAGAAGATTCTTGAGAGTCCTTTGGACTGCAAGGAGATCCAACCAGTCCATCCTAAAGGAGATCAGTCCTGGGTGTTCTTTGAAAGGACTGATGCTGAAGCTGAAACTCCAATACTTAGGCCACTTCATGCGAAGAGTTGACTCATTGGAAAAGAGTCTGATGCTGGGAGGGATTGGGGGCAGGAAGGGAAGGGGATGACAGAGGATGAGGTGGTTGGATGGCATCACTGACTCAATGGACATGAGCTTGAGCAAGTTCCAGGAGTTGGTCATGGACAGGGAAGCCTGGTGTGCTGCAGTCCATGGAGTCACAAACAGTTGGACACGACTGAGCGACTGAAACTGACACCGTCTACATCCTTAACATTGTTGGAAATGTGGCTTTTAGGCAATATAATTACAGTGCTTTAATGTTCTACTAATGGGGCTATCAGTATTAATAAGGAAGACACTTATTAATTGAGCACCCCCACCCCCGCTGTAATGAACGTGAGGCTCTAAGGCAACAGGGAGGTGAGGAAAGAAGAATGAGATTTGTCTGCTTGCCTCAGAGGCAGGAGTCAACTCAGCTCCAGGGTAGAGGCTGAAATAAGGGAGGAAACTAGGAAAGGGGTCCATAAGGTTGTCTACACTAGATGGGCAAACCTGGAATGGACTGAAAAGCATGGATGCAGCTCAGTTATTTCCATTTAGAATGGTTTCCCTTGACCACCCTGGGGAAAACTTATTTTATTCTTCTTTATTGCAGAATCTTTTCATTTCCTTCACAGCATTTCCCCCAGTTTGTAGTTACATATGTATCTGTTAATTTCTCTTTACTAAGATCTTCCTCACAAGTAGTAAGCATCACCAAGGCAGATGCTATGTTTTATTGATCACTGTGCTCGGCATGGTTCCTAGCACAGACTAGGTGCTTAATAAATGTTACTTGAAGGACTGAGTGAATAGGAGGATGTAAAATATATTCTAGAGCTTTTTGTTTTTATTTAAAACTTATTGACAGTTGCTTAATTAGTGCATAACAGTTAAGAATATTAATTCTCAAATATGTGGTATTTGGTTACTCTTATTTTTTAAGATTGATTTATCAGCGCTTCATTCATAGTGGACATCATTTATCTGGATTTTTTCACTTCACCCAATGCCAGTTCCAGCTTTTGAGAAGGTACTAAAATTTCCTCAAGAGGGCACCCTGCTCTAAATCTCTTGCCATCTTTCTTTGAAAAAAGAAAGAAATGCCCAGGAAAAACAAACCTATGTGGTACTTCACACCAAAAAAATAAGGTTTGACCTTTCTGAGCATAACATTTCAAATCTTACAGAATAATTCATCATGACCTTTTAAAGATAGTCAATCAGACAATCATTGTGATTTTGAAATTAAGAGAAAAAGGGAAGGAGAAGAAGGAAACTAGAATATGTTAGGGGTGGCTACTGAGTTATAGACACAGTGCTTATTATATTTACACTTCACATTATTCTGGGGGTTCTACATACACAAAACATGGTACATTTCAATAATAATTACTCAATCATTCAAAAAACATTCTTGGAGCCTTGTTGCAAAGCAGACAAGAGTAAAATGTACTTTACTTTGACACAGATTTCATCTTTGTTCCTCAAAGAAGTATCAGGGTAAATTTTTACATATCAAATAAAGTATCTTCCTGTGCTTCTAATTTCCTCATCTGTAACACAGGAATAATAATATTACCTGAGATGATCACGTATATGAAATGATAAAGTTAATATTTTTACTTAGAACAGTACACAAAGCAAATGCTCGGTGATGTTTGCTAATTTTATTACAAACAGTTTTCCAATGTGGAGCAAGCAACAAAAAAACAGATGGTCAAGTGTAACCAAGAATGGCCCATGACTGAGGGCAAGTAGATAGAAAGATCCGACTGAACACGGTGTACATAGCTTAACTAGTGATTAAGGAGAGAACCAAGATTAGGAACAGGTGAAAATAAAAACAGATGGAATGTTCTATATAATGGATTTTCTGATTTTTTTTTTACACTGAGAAAAATGTCTTTAACTTCAGATAAAGGTAATACAGTACCAAAAAGAACATACCCAGTAGGAATTTAGTGGGGAGTGTTGCTGTGCTGTGCTTAGTTGCTCAGTCATGTCCGACTCTTTGCAATCCCATGGACTGTAGGCCCTCAGGCTCCTCTGTCCATGGGGATTCTCCAGGCAAGAATATTAGGTCGCCATGTCCTCCTCCAGGGGATCTTCCCAACCCAGGGATCAAGCCCAGGTCTTCTGCACTGCAGGAGGATTCTTACCAGGGGAGCCACCAGGGAAGCCATGAACTCTGGAGTGGGTAGGAACTGAACCAGGGTCTCCTGCATGATCAGGCTAGCTTCTCCTGTTCCGAAGGACACAGACCATCTGAGATACTACTGACAAATGCTTGGACTAGAAAAAATATAATCCATTTGGACCAACATCAACCTCCTTGGTTTTATGAACAAGCATTTATTAAATGCTCAGTGTATACAAACTCAATTCTGAGAATGAACAGAGGGGACAGACAACTCTTTGAGCTAAAATCAAGAGTATTTCTAGTAACAGTGGAAAAGAGGAAAATACTAGTTTCAGGCAGCAAGCTATTTTGATAACCCCCTGAAGACTGTATGACTTTGGGGACCCGTGTTATTAGGCTAGTCTGTTTCCCATAAAGCCCCCTCAATACAAGTGCAAACAAACAAAATGTTCAAACATTTCCTCACTATTGCTCCAAATCAGGACTTCTTCAGTTTTCAGGTTTATTATGACACAATTACTTTTGTTTTGATACTAAGAATTTAGTATCATCTCTTAAAGCCACATGACACAATCCTGAGGTAAAGACTGGGGATCTACTTTTATAATTTCAGACTGGGTAGGAAATAGCATAAGAGTGAAATAGATAATAGATCAAAAGAGTATATATTCTTACGAAAATTCTGCAGGCAAGTAAGTAGAAGTGAGAATTAAAGTTACAAAAGTCTTATTTCATCAGTAAAATGATATTAACTCTGATATGATGCCTATTATGCCATGCAAATGTGTAAATATTTCCTAATGGCTCTGAAACATTGAATAAGATGTCATTTTTTGGTCTGGGGTTTTTTTGTTGCTGTTATTGTTAGGTACTAATAATCTTCATCTTAATCTTTCTATAATTATTAACATGATGATCTTCTTTTGTCTGTCATGTAAATGATTATGACATTTGGATTTTCCTCAGATACATGAAAAGGAGTATAATATCTAAAAGGGTAAGAGAGAATGAAAAAGCTCTCTGACCTGGAGAACAGCACTTGAAATGAATCTGACTCAACTCAAAATGCCACTTAAGTTCATATGTTTGTCTGTCCAATTTGCTAAGATGAACTCCTTTTTTCAGGAAAAGTCATTTAATCTAAATAAAGATATGGAGGTTTTGAGTGAAATACTTTGATATTTTAGTTTTTCATTTTTAAGAAATAAAATATAACATATATGGTTAACACTCCCTTTGTGCCCTTCCCCAGTTCTATTCTCTATCTTTGGAGAAATTGGTGACTATTATTCCCATGAATGTTTTGACATATTTTATTTCTTACAAATACATGTATTCATAAATTACACAGCATTATTTTGTATGTTTTCAATCTTTATATAAGTAGTCCTCCAGGAATCACTTGCCACCTTTTACTCAAAGCAATATTTTTGAGATATATCCAAATTGCTTTGGTTCATACATTTTCACTGGAGAAAGCATTCTGTCATATGAAAATAGTATACTTACTTATCTCTAAGGGAATATTTAGCTTGTTTCTCATTTTTCACTATTACAAACAATATTGGAATGAATTTTCTGATATATATCTCTTGGTACATGTACCAGAATTTCTGAAACTGCTGGGCTGAAGCTGTTCTCTCAAGTAGGTACGCCAATGTACATTCACACCAGTTATGTTTGAGAATTTTTGTTTCCCCACATCTTCTCCACACTTGGTTTTGTCAGACTTGCTAACTTTTGCCAGTGGGTATACAACTGTGTCTTATCATGGATTTAATTTTCACTTCCCTTCCTGAGGTGGAATGTCTTTGCTGGCTATTTGTTTCTTCTTCTTGAACAGCCTTTTTGTGTTGTTTACTCATTTCACAGCTGAGCTATTTGTTTTTTTCCTTACTGATCTGTAGGAGTTTCCTGGATACTAATTCTTGACTTATTCAGCAAATATCTTCTCTCTTTGTGTGGCTGTTCTTTTTGCTTGGTTTACACACTTCTGCTAGGAATAAATTCATTATCTGAAATGATGATACTGTTAGCTGTCTCAGCATTAGATTTCTTCATCTATTTTGTTTGCGGGTTCATTTTGAAGTGAAAATTGTTTGCTGTTATTTTTTATCTGTTTGTCTTCCTTTTTTTCTCTCTGCTCACCTCTATAGCTGCTAACACCCAGCTCCTGGTCCATTTAAGAGTTTGTATTCATGATGATGTTTGCAGCCCCACATCTTGTGATATTAGGGGTATCACAGTTACTGTCACTGAGCTAGTGGGTAGCTTCTTGCTCCTGACACTTGATCTTTGTCCTGCTCCTGCCACTTTTCTAAAACAGCTTCCTCTAAAGTAATAGCCTCATGTCAAGACAAAGAATACCCCCAAATTCTAAGCAATATTTTTTTGCTTTAGTGTGAATATAGGACTGCATATAGCAGCCCTTTTCCCCACTGGGGCACTGAAGAGACCATATATTTCCCCCAAACCTGTATGTTCCTGATGCATTCTTGTTCTATGTCCTCAGCATTTATATTTACTCTCATTGTAGTTGAGAGAGAAAACAACTGTTTTCTCCAAATGTTCATTATATTTTGTTTTCATTTATAGGTTTGTGTATAATTGTCTGGAAATATTATAACTATATATATATAATAGCACAAATAAATGTAAGGTAGGCATTCTGCCATATTTTATCTAAATCCTAATCATTCAAAAGATACATGATTTAAAACTTAAATGGAAGTAATATAAACATTTGTTATTATTAATTCTAATGATATCTATATAATTACATATTTATAAACTCTCAAGGCATTTACAATATTAATTTTTAATAAAAATCACTATCCCTAGGAAGTATATGCAGAAGGAAATGGCAGCCCACTCCAGTATTCTTACCTGGAGAATCCCAGGGACAGAGGAGCCTGGTGGGCTGAGGTCTATGGGGTCGCATAGAGTCAGACATGACTAAAGCAACTTAGCAGCAGCAGCAGCAGGAAGTATATAGGTCACAAATATCAATAACCTCTTTATATCAAGCTTTGCTGTAATGGCTGCAGACACAAATCAGTCTTAGAAATACCACAGTAGTGTCGGGACAGGCACTCTGCCATGGGGCTGGAGTGTCTCTGCATGTCCTTATTAAGTGTGCCAAGAATGCAAAGCCTTGACTCCTCTACCTGGGCCGTTTCTTGGAGTTGGTTTTGTACCGAGCAAACTTGTGGGACATTCACGTCTCCTTGAACATTAGATCAAGAGGAGTCTTGCTTAGTGTTTACTAAAGTAAGTAGAAAAGTTGGAGACACGCCCCAGTTCAGCATCCTTCAGATGCCATGTGAACCCACCGTGTGCTCAGTGTCCATCTGGGGTCTTGGCAATGCCTCCTGGTTCTTGGTGTAAAGGAATTGATGCAAAGATGCAAGTGATTATGCTTTCTGCTGTGCCATCAGTAGTAAGCTCTTTTGTCTCTGGAGGTACTCATATATCTTCTGCCAGTACTCAGAGCTAATTCATTACCTTGTAGTAAGTTGGTACATACAAAGAAAAAAGCAGGGAAGTAGGATAAATTAAATCCAACACCTGACATTACAGGAAATGAGGAGGGGATGCTGACAGAGACACAGTCTTCTCTAAGACTAAGGACAAGGGCCCTGCAGGTCAGGTTCAGGGATGAGAAGATTCCATGTGGAATCTTCACACATCTACATGGTGGGCAGAGCTGGGGAGGTAAAGGACCCCACTGACCTGTCTGTTGATTCAGTGATGAGGAGTAGGATTAAAAGAACCTGCCCAAATGATGCCTTGGTTTTAGCTCACCTTTCTCTGGACAATCAGAGAAAGAGATGACAGCAAGACAACGGGGCAGCAAGCTGAAAGGCAGTGTGGTTGTCATTGCTGAGTCAAGGACTTTCCAAAGTGGAAAGTGAAATGGTGAAAACAATGAGACCCTGCTATTTGATATAGAACTTTGGGTGGAATGAAAACAGTAGACATTCCCTCGGTTGGGACTTGAATGAGCAACGGCTCAAAAATGAAAATGAATGCAAGCCTTGTTTAATAATGCAGAGCCAACTGCACCATGTACCCAATCCCTGCTGTGGTCTGCTTTGTCTGGTAATGAGGACAAAGCACTGGGTATAGAGGTGGCCACTGTTTAAAGCAAAGCTGCTTGTTTAATGGTGCCCTCAATACACAGAGGTTCCCCTGAATGCCTTGGCCTGATTTACTGATGATCTGGCTAAGTTAAAACTAGATGGCATCCACTGGGAGGCAGTCCAACCACAACTGGGAAGCAGTCCAATCTCAATGGCAAGACTGACTATGCTAACAACAGGTCAGCCCAGTGGGCTGAAGTGAAAGCCCTTGTCCTTAACTTAGACACTACTCTTAGGGATGGGACACACTTTTTTCTAACTCATGGAATGTTGTCAATGTTCAAGTCATCTGATCTGGCACCTGGAAGACTATAGATATAGTTTAAAGACATCCCTCTATGGGGCTACAAACTATGGAGATAAACTCTAGCTGCCAATTGAACAGTCTGAGTCAGTCATGTAGATGCCCACTGTAAGGGCCTATTCTCTTATGAGACCAGCTGGCATCAGGCTGCTGAATAAGCCTGTATTGCCAAAGTCATTGGGCATTTGCCTCCTGGATTCATCACTGCACTAAAAACGGTAATGAATCCATCATCACAGATTGGACCCAGAGTAAAAGGTACATGTTTGATGTAGAAGCTACCACTGCATACCAGTCTTGCTTGTTCTTTTAAGTTGGCCGATTTCTCTGAAAATAAAGGAGGCGACTTTAACAGGGTATTGCCCCTGCCCATTCTTGGTAGGGATTTTGACCAACCCCTTTCAGGGATACCTTATGCCTCACGATTGCAGACATGTTTCAGGTTACAATGTCACTGTTCCAGTCTGATTAGCCTATACTAGCCACAGCATTGAGGCCCATGAAACTAAAGTGTTTTTCATGTTTTGGGTTTCTATACCATCTGACTATGATGTGTCTTTTGTGACAAAGACCATCCAAAATTGGGCCAATAGTTGAGAGATTTGATGGACATTCTATGCCCCATAATGTTTCCAGGAATCTGAAATAATCAGGAGCAGACATGGCTTCCTCAAAAACAAATTCAAAAAGATTTCTAACTCTACTTCTGTTACCTCTTCCTGATCCACACAACTAAGAGAGAGGTAGTTTGGTTACTGTACATGGCCACCCTCAGAAAGAGTTCATCTTCTCATGGAAGCCTCCTGGGAAATAATCAAGACAAATGGAGTGGGGGGCTATACACAGCTATTTTGAAAATGTAGTATTCATACCCTAGGATTAACCCCAGGCTGGCCTCGTGGATATACCCTCTGGGTGGCATGTGTGTGTATATACTCAGTCGCTAAGTCATGTCCAACTCTTTGTGACTCTATGTACTGTAGCTCGCCAGGCTCCTCTATCCATGGGATTCTCCAGGCAAGAATACTGGAGTGGGTTACCATTTCCTACTCCAGGGGATCTTCCTGGCCCAGGGATGGAACCTGTATCTCCTGCATTGGCAGGCGGGTTCTTTACCACTGCACCACCTGGAAAGCCAATGGTGATCCATGTTTAACAATAAACCCTGAACTAAAGTGACTTGTGCCTCTGCAGGTTTTATGTTTATATCTGGAGGAAAGAGGGAAATATTTCTCCACCGGGCTTAGGGGTTGTTTTTTAGCCCATCTAGTGCCTTCTATAATTATTGGCAATAACACTGAGATCAGCAGGTCAGCCAAACTCCCTTTCATGTATCATAACTGATAACAGAAAAGCCTTAGAGTACATCTTGGCTGTGTAAAGTAAGACCTGCTATCTCCCCTGGAACTCAGTCACAGTGGACTTAATCCAGGACACTGAAGTCAATACTGCAGGCTGTTCTCATCCCGCAGCTTAGAATTCTATTACTTAAATGCTATATGAGACATATTAATTAGATTTGTTCCTAGTCTCTGTTGGTCAGATTAATAAGAGTAGCTGATGGAATGGCATGCTCATGTGAAGAACATGGAGGGCCAAGTGGTGGGTTGTTGGGAGAAGCAATTTACCATGGGTCCTAATCAGCTGTGCATGTTCTTATGCCCCAAATGCAAAGACTTGACCATTCGTGGCCTAGGCAGCTTCTCTGGGCTGTCTGCTGCAATCAATTTGAAGGACAGGACATCTCTTCCCCTAGGTTTATTAACCACTCATTACAAAAGTGTGATTCCTGAAGTTCAGTGTTCCTCTGTGCTGTGATGGAAACCTACTGCGTGCACAGCACCTATGTGGGCCTTCGGTAACTCCCTCATGGTTCTTTGGGGAAAGGGATGCAAACAGATGGGTGCTGGTGCTTTTTTCTGCACCGTGAATAATAAGTTTCTTTGTCCCTGACCTGGAGGCTTGTGTCTATTGTCAATATCCATGAAGGAGTAACAGACTAACTTCTTAGCTTGTATACAGGGTAAAATAAAACCTTAGGCCTTGAAAACAGTTCTATATTATTGCAACATGAATGAAGTATAAGAAGAAGTGAAATGTGATTAGAGAGGTGAGTAGAGGCTAGAAAATGGAGAGTCTAAAACAGCAAGATGAAGACTCTAAAACTTATCATATAGGAAATGGGGCACCAATGAAGAGTTTAAGGAAATTATGTGAGTAAATTTATGTTTTTAGAAGATGCCCTGGAGGCAGTCTGAAGCAATGATTTTAGGCAAGCAAATCTTTGGCAGTGCAACTGGTTAGGGGGTTACAGCAGCGATCCAGAAAAGAAATGTTGGCAGCTAAGTGGAAATTCGGAGAAGGCAATGGCACCCCACTCCAGTACTCTTGCCTGGAAAATCCCATGGATGGAGGAGCCTGGTAGGCTGCAGTCCAGTGAGTCACTGATGGTCAGACACGACTGAGAGACTTGACTTTCACTTTTCACTTTCATGCACTGGAGAAGGAAATGGCAACCCACTCCAGTGTTCTTGCCTGGAGAATCCCAGGGATGGAGAGCCTCGTGGGCTGCCATCTATGGGGTTGCAAAGAGTCGGACATGACTGAATCGACTTAGCAGCAGCAGCAGCAAGCGGAAATTAGAGGATGGGCTGTGAAATGTAAGCGGACTCCTGAATGGGTCCAATGGAGAGTGGTGTCAATAACTGAAAAGACAGAAGGAACAATAGGATTCAGGATGAAGATTTTGAGTTCTGTTTTCTTAACATGTGGAGTTTAGGGTGCCAGAGGGAAATCTATACAGAGATTTCTATCAAAAAAGAAAAGTAGAAAAAGAAGAGAATCTATATGGATCTGAAGATTGGAAGAGATGGCTAGGATTCAAGATACAAGGTTATAAATCATCTATATTAATAGCTATGTCAACTGTTTTATCAAAAGACTTAATTTCCAGCATAAATGAAAGCACATAAAACTGGCAAAAAGAACCTATACATCCTAACTGAAATATAAACATAATTTAAATAATCACACAAATAGCTTAGCTTAGTATAATGCGAACCATACTGTTCTTTTTCCTAGATCACGAGATACTGCTACCACATCAAATACAGAGTGTAAGTGAATTGGAAAAAAGATGGGCCTTTCCTTATTATTGCCTGCTTGGATAGTTTTGGGGCTCCAATTAGGTGGCTCACTGTACTTTGGTTTCATTCTTTTTCTTTAAAAAAATTTTAATGTGAATCCTTACAGGAAACAGTTTTAAAAACCAAAATTTTGAATGACTGAGCTATAGAAATGATTACATGGGTTACTGAGCTATAGCAATGAAATGAAATCCGTGTTGCTTTTTCCAGTTAGAGACATTCTCCTTCTTTCCTTAAATTTCTGATTTCAAGCCTAAATACTGTGTTTTACAGGTAAAAGCTCTAATTACTCAACACCTATGATGGTAACCACATTACTAACATGTCAACTTAAGCAAATTTTTTTTTTTTTTTTTTTAAAGCTATTTGACAATTCTCTAAGCAAAGGCTAAGAATGGCACTTCAAAGGCAGAATGGGAGCTCTCTTTGTTGCTTTTCAAGTTTAAGATGTTCATCCATCTGGCAGAGCAGCTAGACAATACATCAGCCAAGAACATCTCTCTGGCTTAAAACAGATTCTGGCTCTCAAGAAGGATTTGACTGAAGGAAAGGCAACATCTTTAGTTGCTCTGTGGCTGAACTCTACTAATATTTCCCTTCAATGCCTCCTCCAAGCCTTGGCTCCATCCACTAACTTGGTTTCCACAGGAATTGACAGAACTATCAAGTGGCACATAGAAAAAAAGAAAAAGCAAAAACAGAAAAAGAAAATGTTACTGTCAAGAAAAATGTCAACAGACTTTTCTCTAAGAAAAGAAACTATAGAAAGGTATCCTTGACTCTGAGGCTTCCTTACACAATGCTGGATTTTTCCTGCCTGATAGGGGCAATTTTTTAATATTAGTATGAAAGTTAGTCCCTTCAGTAGAGAGTATTTCATTCAAGAAAATAAATATTAAAAAATTGTAAAATGCTGTGATGCTTATTTCCACAAGTACAATTCCCTCGTGCTTATGAGCTACCCTCATTTATTTAGAGAGGTGCTTTAAGTTGGCACAACCTTTTGGGCTGATTATAAAATGTTTCTCATAGTTGACATTTTATTTATAGGAAAACATTGATTTCATCTTAAATCAGTAGTTCTCAAACTCTAGCATGCATCGGGATCTCTGAAGGGCTGGAAAACAGACTGCTTGGGGACTTCCCTCAGAGCTTTCCATTCACTAGCTCTGGGGTGGGGTATAAGAATTTACATTTCCAACAAGTTTATGGGAGATACCAGTGCTGCTAGGTCCAGGAGTTCACATTTTGAGAATCATTGTTTAAACAAATAACTTGATTATCAGAGTTCTCAACCATGAAGAACTTAAAAAAGCACTCATAACCACCAAAAAAGAATGCTTGTCTCATTCTAGGTCAATGAAGTCAGAATTTGAGACTTTGAGATTAGTATTTCCTAAACGCTCTACAGGTAATTTGAAAATGGTATCAAGAGTGAGACTTGCTAATTCAACAATTCATTCGATACTCAACAGTTCCTTACTATGTAATTACTCTGAATCAGACACTCTGCTAAGGGTTTTGGAAACTTTAAAAATACTTAAAATACATATGCATGGTCATTATACATTACAATGTAGTACAAGCAAGGAGGGGCAAGTGCATAAAAAATACAAAAATACACCAGGAAGGTTGGACGACAACCTTCAACGGAGGAAAGAATTTACTCCGAGTGTTCTCACTGTTTCATGAACATCATAATCTGCCTGGTCTATTCTCCTCACTGACACTGAGCAGTCTCCTGAGTTGCACTGAAAGCTGTTACTTTTTAAAAATCATGTTTTATGTATATTATCATATGTGAAATGAACTGCCAGTCCAGGTTCAATGCATGAGACATCAGTTCAGGGCTGATACACTGGGATGACCCAGAGGGATGGGATGGGATGGGAAGGGAGGTGGGAGGGGCGGTTCAGGATGGGGAACACTTGTACACCCGTGGCGGATTCATGTCAATGTATGGCAAAACCACTACAATATTGTAAGTAATTAGCCTCCAATTAAAGTAAATAAATTTATATTCAAAAAAATCATGTTTTAGTACTAAATTCAGAAGCTAAATCCAAACAAATCTTGCTTAACATTTGGTTCCTTTGAAGCACCCCAAGTCTTGTAGTAGGCTCCATCTTTAGTTTTTCAACAACGTACCTTCTATTGATCCTAACATGCAGTTTATTTATTTATTTTTTCTACCTGGAAGAGGGCAAGCAGGATGCTAGGGAAGAAGGCAGTCTCCAACGGAAGCCAGGCAAGTCTGGGGTACCAGACCAGGTGGGATGTGTGGAAGCCAGTACTAATGCTTAGATCCACCCTGGCATATGGTACAGCTATACAGGACAGCCTACAAGCCTGCCCATGGTTGGTGCCTCAAACAGAAAGCAGGTCTGACTAGCAGTTTAAAAAAAAAATCAATTCATCTATTTGGCTAAGATATGTTCCTTTGGGGAAACTATTTCAAACAACTGGTTGAATCCATTTGTTGCCTTCTCTACTTCAGTTCCACACTATGGATGGATTTCTTAGATAGTGGGAAAGACAAATGACAGATAAATATGTAAATAAATTCAATTACACTCAGAAATCCTTAATGAACCTCATTCAGGCTACTCACTAAAGGGTTTCATTAAATGCAGAGCACTAAGTAGTTATCTGACTTCATTACTATCACCCATCTTCAAAATAGTAGCCAAGGTCCCCACAATGAATGGTGACACCTGAATTCAAACACGTACCTTCTAGTCTCAAATCTAAGCCATCTTCAAAATATCACACGCCACCTCTATCTACAGATCAACTCCTGAACTCTGTACTGTTCCTCATCTTCTACTGTTCTGGGACCTTTTCTCTTGAAATTAAGAAAGAGGCAACTGAGTTGGTAAAAAAAATAATGTTGCAGTTTAGCAGTTAGAATGGGGAAGAAACATCAGCAGATCAAAGATTATTTTCATTGTTCCATTTGATAACTTATCCCAGGATAAGTGTCTTTTTTGCCACAGCTACGTTTTAATTCTAGTTTAACAGTCCTTCTAAATTCAAGCACATCACAATTCTTAATCAACATTTAATATTGCCCTCAAGCTCTTTGTGGACCAATTAGATATAAACAAATACACATTTTAGAAAGCAATTAAAAATTATGAATTATATATTTCATATGTATTGAACACTTAGGAAAATTATTAAAAATTTGGAAAATAAGAAAAAAGATCTCCTATAATTCCATTACCCTAAGTCTAATATAAGCTTTTTTGTAGCCTCTTGGTACAATCTCTTCCACTTATTATTAGCTTTTTTGTTTAACATGAGAGCTCATTTTTATAGTTTCCATCAGACCATACACCTAATTTCATATCTGGAACAAGCAGTGACTGATTAAAAATAAAATGTTATGGCCTACTCTCTGTCTGCAGAGTGTGTTTGTTTCTCTCTAAATAAATCTACTTCTTACCTATGAAAAAAAGACTTCTATTATTGGCAGCTATCACAATAATAACTGACTCAGGTGGAGTGGCCAGAGGAGGCTAATACTTGTGGGTGAAAGTTTGAGGAGTAATAACATATTTGCTGCTGCTGCTGCTGCTAAGTCGCTTCAGTCGTGTCCGACTCTGTGCGACCCCATAGACGGCAGCCCACCAGGCTCTGCTGTCCCTGGGATTCTCCAGGAAAGAACACTGGAGTGGGTTGCCATTTCCTTCTCTAATGCATGAAAGTGAAAAGTGAAAGTGAAGTCACTGAGTCGTGTACGTAGTTTCAAATGAGAGCTCCACAAAATACATATTAATCACAAAAAGAAAGCAAGTAAGGTTACACTGGAGCAACCTGGCAGAAGTCACTTTATCCAAATGATCAAAGCCATCACAGTAATGGGACAAATACCATCATGCGTTTCTGCTATGGTGCACTAAGAAGAAAACCACACATCACTCCTGTGACATTTTTACCAAAAATGTATAATCTAGATTATGAGAAAACATCAGACAGATTCAAAGTGAAAAACAATATAATTGATCTGTACATTTTAGAATGTAATGTCATATGTGGTCACATACACACACACACACACACACACACACAGAAGATTAAGGAACTGTTTCAGATTTATGAAAATTTAAAAAATACAATAATCAAATGAAATGCCTAATCCTAGATTTTCTCTTAGACAGATGGTATTATTTGGATGACTGGAAAAATCTAAATAAGAATTTGATAATAGTATTTATGTTGTGAAGTCATTCAGTCATGTTCGACTCTTTGCGATCCCATGGACTATATATAGCCTATCAGGCTCCAAAGTCCATGGGATTTTCCAGGCAAGAGTGCTGGAGTAGATTGTCATTTCCTTCTCCAGGGGATCTTCCCGACCCAGGAATCGAACCCAGGTCTCCCACATTGCAGGCAGATGCTTTACTGTCTGAACCACCAGGGAAGCCTATATTTATGTTAGTTGCTTGGTTTTAATAATTGAACTGTGGTTATTTAAGAAGATGTCCTTGTTAATAGGAAATATGCACTAAAGATGTGAGAGCAAAGGAGGATCATGTCTACAACCTACTCCAGATGGTTGAAAAGACAATGTCTCACACTCATATACACTGAGAGTAAAGGATAAAGAACATGTGGATAAATGTACACATCTGGGGAATTTGGGTGAAGGGTACATGAGAATTCTTTGCAGTATTCTTGCAACTTTTGTGTA
Organism: Madoqua kirkii; assembly: GCA_006408675.1. Lineage (NCBI taxonomy): Eukaryota > Metazoa > Chordata > Mammalia > Artiodactyla > Bovidae > Madoqua > Madoqua kirkii. Next base: position 338 of record SJYC01114430.1, on the reverse strand, counting down.
AATCTGAAATTATTTCAAAGTATAAAGTTAGAGGGGGAAGAGAGGGAAAAAAACCTTAATTTTATTATAAAAGTAGTAGGGTGTTCATTAAAGAAACTTCAAAAATGAAAAAAAAATATAAAGAAAACAATGAGCAGCCTGCACTTCACAAACATGAGGGAACCATGGCTTACATTTTGATTCACTTGCTCCCTGTCTCTTCCCTATAGGACCTATTTCTTATCCTCAGATGGGCATTTAAATTTTGAAATGTTCCATAATCATACCTTTATTAATATTCATAATATCCCTTTTATGAAGGCCAGAATCATTGTCAGTTCATAGATGAAGAAACACGG
>SJYC01114429.1:0-25606 GCA_006408675.1 Madoqua kirkii | reverse complement strand
AGATATGCCATCTCTTAAAAAGATGTCACCTTTTTGAAGGAATCTAAGAAATTTACTATGAAGTTTATTTCTATATTACTCTTGTTTCAAGTATAATTCACCTTATTCTCATCAATAACCAATTTAACTGACTGTTTACAGATAGATGGAGAGACAAATGACAAATTAGTACCCCCAAGGTTTGTGGCATGGACATAAAAAGTGAATTTATTTTTCAGATACCTTTTATAGCCATAGTCTTGCAAGTAGAAGACATCTTATCTGGTTTACTATTGATCCAAATGACAAGGCTGAGCATCAGATTAAGGATATGTCAGAAACCTGAAAGAAGGCTACCAACAGATGCAGTGGGATGGTAGCTTCTTTCAAAATGATCTATTAAGGCCACAGTGTTTACAAAGGCAGTTGAGAAAACACAGCACAAGATATACAGGGTTGCATCAAGTAATCAGCAAGAGTGTCCATAAAAACTTCTGATACACTAATGTGAACCCCCATACACCATTTACGATACCTGTTTATCTCCAGCATTAAAAACTATTCATAGATTTTTTTTTGATGCTAAAACAAATGATACAGGCTTTTTCTTCACCTCACATCTTTTTCCTATTGTTACAGTTGCTTTCTCCACAAATGGTAGCGTTCTAAGAGGTCACCTGTTTTAAGACGATAGGAGATACTATCTAATATCCTGCAAATCAGGAAGGTCAAGCACAATTTGAGATTTTAATTCTAAGATATATTCTTTGATGATAGTGAAATCTGACTTAGCAAAATATGGTAATGATAAAAAAATGTCATACCAAAATAGAGTCCTGAAAAATAAAAATTCCAAGAGTGTTTCTTATATATAGTACACTATTTTCACAAAAAAAGAAACACCTTGAGGATAAAACACCATATATATATATATATATATATATATATAAACCTGATCAGAGGTGGGAAAATCTGTCTTACATGATCACTTTGGGATTAGCACTTCTTTAAGGGAAGATCCATTACTTTCTACACTAGAAAGAATTGGAGAATTTTGTGAGAATCATGGGAACAGAAAAAGCTTCAGAAAATTCCCCTTTCAGATGGCTTTAAACAGACTTGAACTGTTTTTTCAAAACCCAGAGCACTCTAACCAATTTCAAGGGACCAACACTTGACATTGTTATAGACTAGAGACAGACAGCAATAGTCTAAAACTATTGAAAACATCACCAAAATATTCACTTTTTAGTTTGCCTTTTTAGCTAGCATGAAACATTTTACAGCAATAATAACATTTTTAAAATTTATCTTCAGCTTAAACAGTAGCACACATAAGTTTCAATGCACTATCAGTATTAAATGGTATGAGATACAAGTTAGAATATCTGGGGTTTGATCATGGCTTCAACTAGTCTGGGTTTTGACCGTGGCTACAACTAGTTTCCCAAATAAGAGCATATCATTATCTATCACTTATTTGTAGATCTGGCATTATTTTTAGATGTGATGAGTAAGACAATTTTCAGAGCCCACGTTTCTTCAGCTGTGAAATAAAGATATTGAAATAAACTAGTATTTACCAAGTCTTTGACCAATTATTAAGCTGCTTCCCTGATAGCTCAGTTGGTAAAGAATCTGCCTGCAATGCAGGAGACCAAGGCTCGATTCCTGGTCAGAAGATCTGCTGGAGAAGGGATAGGCTACCCACTTCAGTATTCTTGGGTTTCCCTTGGGGCTCAGCTGGTAAAGAATCTGCCTGCAATGCGGGAGACCTGGGTTTGATCCCCTGGGTTGGAAAGATCCCCTGGAGAAGGAAAAGGCTACCCATTCCAGTATTCTGGCCTACAAAATTCCATGAACTGTAGAGTCCATGGGGTCATAAAGAGTCAGTAACCAACTGAGCGACTTTCATTCTCAGTTAAGATGCTATCAGTTTATGCCTTAAAAAGTGTTGAGATCAAATGATTTTGAAAAATCCTGGATTCAAAAAGAATACACAGGTTTCTTTACTGTATCATTTTTCAGAGCCTTTAAGTTGCTAGTGTGCATTGCAAATTTCCAAGAAAGAACATCAGTATTTCCCAAACTTCTGACGATGGGATCCATTTTTCATACAACATTGCATGAGACTACCTGTCCTAAGTAAGGAGCTTTGGGAAATGCTGGACATAATGATTTTCAAGGTCCTTTTTAAGCTTTTATAATTTTTTTTAATAAGAAACATAGTGCAGGTTATTAACTACCCTCATTTTTCTTGGATAGAATAAACCTGGGAAATATGCTTGGGGAAAAAAACTCTCCCAAAGCCAAGGAGAAAGTCACTTGAGACTATAATTGTCAATAATAAAAATCAAGCTACTGGGTAATGTAAAACATTGGGAATAAATGCCAGCAAATGCAGCAAGAAACAAAAATCACCCAAACCACAAAACACTTGAAGCAGAGATTGTTTTCAATCAAATCTCCGTTCATCCTAATTTATCATAGTAACCAATATGTTCTTCACAATGCCTCAGCAAATGTAGTAGATGCTAAACATTAAGTATATACTGGGCTTTATGTTTTGTGTTAATTAGGAGACAGAATTTGCCTATAGTTGTGGTGAAGTACCTATCTTATTACCTCCAACACACCTTGCATTCACACTCTCCAAGCCCATCACATTACTTTCATGCTCAAACTCCCAATCACATCCTCAACTCTCTTCTGCCAGTGGATAAGAGATATTGCTCTGGTTAGAAGAGATGGAAATAAAGAGGGCTGTAAAGCTCAGAGCTTCCAAGTGCAGTCATGCACATCTGAAAGGGATTTCTGGTAGCCCACAATAAATCTAGTTAGTCCAAGGAGTCTAAATTTATGAATGAGTCTGCTCAGTAATACAGCCAAGTTCAAGAATGCCTCTGCTGACCTAAGAGTAGAATATTCAACGGAAAGGACAAGCTTTAGACGTGTGGCAACTTTAATTCTGGAGGCCACTCGAAATAAGTAAGCAATGCCTATAGATGCTACTGTATGAAACTGGAAGGTTTATGCTATAGACAAATAAAATAGGGAAGAAAAGCATGGGGAAACCAGAAGGAAAGGAAGGAAGTGAATACAAAAAGAATTAGGATTAAATAAGAAAGAAACTTACAGGAAATGAGTCCATCTCTCATTCTGTTCTATAATTAACTTCCTTAGTGTTTTGTTTTTTTTTTTTCTTTTAATGCTAAGGCCATTTCTGCTGTTCAGTCTTGGCTCACTCAATTCTTTCTATCTGAAATTCTACCCCTCATTTCTGATCTTTGTCTAAGTTTGACCATTTCACTAGGCCCACCTGAAATTTCAGGCCCTCCATATATTAGGTCTATCCAGTATAGGAAACAGCTATTTTAGACAGGAAGACTTCTTCATACAGTGATTTATATACTAAATAAACAGAAGGACTCTAACTAGGTTTCAAGGAATGATTCCTCTAACAATGTACAGCTGCCATTGACGACAGTATTAAGTTCAATGGAAGTCTGCACCTATAGCAGGAACTGGTGGGGGTGGGGCTGGGGCAGACTGCTCTAGTAACTGCCTCTCAATACCTAGCAGGAAGAACACTGGAAACTGGAATGGGCCATAAAAGCTTCCCTTGATAATTGTTACCACCCGAGAAACCCTTATGGCCTGGGTTCTTTAGAAGGTACACTCAGGATACTGACACTGTCTTATAAGAAAAATACCCTCTTCAAGTATAGGCCCATTCTCCCCATCTTGGGTATAGGGCTCTTGCAGGTAGAATCACAACATATACTCTTTCTTCTTCAATAAAATCTAACCCAATTTCTTTGTATAGCTATTCAAAGGATTAATAAATTGCTGATTATAAACAAATTCTGCCTTTGCAGACAACTTTCCAATTTAGTGTAAAAGAATATAAGTCTAAGACTTCCAAGGTAATTAAAATTTACAGCCTTATATTTTGTGGTAGGATAAAAGTTTTAAAATATATTGTGGAAATTTAAACCTATTACCTCACTGAGATTCCGTTTTTCCTTTGCAGATGAAAAGAAGGAAGAAGGACTTAAGGGAACAGATGGACACATTTCTATTATCTCTGAAATCACTCTGAAAGTTCAACCTAAGGTGTTTGCTTCTGGACTTGTTTGGAGGTGACTCTTCAGTCCTTCTACTTGTCTGGTTACTTAGACTGTCTTTTCAAGGATGTCTGCACAGTAAGTGGCCTTGGAATCTAGAGACAGTATCTCCCTCCAGGCAGGAAGATAAATCTGCTTGCTGTCCAAGGATAACAAAGATAATGTCTTGTTTGAGGGAAAAGGTTGGGCAGGTGTGCTCACACTCCTAATGTAAGATTTCTAAGCTCAGGTTTTCTCAGATGTGACCCAGTCCTACTGCCTGTGCAGCATCTACCTGGCCTTTCTTCTGCATCACTATAGTACTTGGGGGCAAGAAGAATCAATGCTGCCTGCTGTATCATAAATAATAAACTATCTAAATAAATGTGATCTTATGGTCTCTTCATCTGCTGAATCTATGGGGCCAGCCAACTTGCTAGCTGCAATAGCTTGACTGCTTGACTGTATTGTCTTTCGAGTGTGTGCTCATCAGTTATTTGACAAATGAATTAATGAATGAACGAAACTGGCTGCAGCATGGAGAATGGTTAGAGAGGGAAGAACTGAATCCAGGATGCTGACAGGCTACTTTAGTTCTTTAGACATTAAATTATGACGGGTGGGATTAGAATGAAGGAATAACGGGAATGGGAAAAAAGAGCCAAAGTGGGGAGACCTCAGATATGCACAGAGATTCATCTAAAATCCTTGGCTGACCCCTGAACTGCAAATGCATGGAGAAACTTCAACAAGTCTGCAGAAACTAATAAACTGAAGGTTGAAAAAGTTGATCAGAGATTTCAGCTACCACCCAGCACAGAGGAGACAGAATTTGGAGTTTTGAGTCTCACTAATTAGAGAGCTTGATACACTTCTCAGGGTTTCCACTGAAATCTCCACAGAGCCATGCCTTAAAAGCACAGATTATGTACCAGGGTGATGGATCAGGTCTGAAAGATTCAACAAAAGACTATGGGAAAAAAGTAAAACATTTAAGTTCAGTGTGATTAACCAGTTTTAACTACCTGATTAAAAAAAAAAATCAACACTCTCTAGAGGAAGACAACAGAATGAGGAGTCCCTATAACATACCACCTAACATTGTGACGACATGATAAAAAATTACTATACATGCAAAGAAACAAAAAAAATTGAGACAAAATAGAAAAAAACAATTAACACAGACCTCAAGATGACTCTTTGGCCACCTGATGCGAAGAACTAACTCATTGGAAATGACCCTGATGCTGGGAATGATTGAAGGCAGGAGGAGAAGGGGACGACAGAGGATGAGATGGTTGGATAGCATAAACCGACTCAATGGATATGAGCTTGAGCAAGTTCTGGGATTTGATGATGGACAGGAAAGCCTGGTGTGCTGCAGTCCATGGGGTCGCAAAGAGTTGGACACGACTGAGTGACTAAACTGAACTGAATAAGAAGACTCAGATGTTGGAATTCACACACAAGCACTCTAGAGCAGCAATTATAACAGCCTTACAGGAAAAAAAAAAGGGGGAGGGTTCCCCTGGTGCCTCAGGAGTAAAGGCCAGTGCAGGAGAGGTAGGTTTGATCCCTGGATCAGGAAGATCCCCTGGAGAAGGAAAAGGCAACCCACTCCCATATTCTTGTCTGGAAAAATCTCCTGGACAGATGAGCCTGGTGGGCTACTCTAGGGTTGCAAAAGAGTTGGATAGAATTTAGCATCTAACCAACAACAGTAACAACAGAAAAAATGGTCATATTGAACAAAAAGATGAGGGAAAGACATCTAATAATATTCAACACCCACTCTTGGTGCACATTCTCAGCAAACTAGAATCAAAATAAATTTCCTCAATCACTGTAGCAGTTAACAATTATTTGCCTTATAACTCCAAATAAACTCTTCTTTATCTTATTAAACCAGTCAATCCTAAAAGAAATCAATCCTGAATATTCATTGGAAGGACTGGGACTGATGCTGAAGCTCTAATACCTTAGCCACCCGATGCAAAGAGCTGATTCATTAGAAAAGACTCTGATATTGGGAAAGACTGAAGGCCGGAGGAGAAGGGGACAACAGAGGATGAGATGGTTGGATGGCATCACTGACACAATGCACATGAGTTTGAGCAAACTCCAGGAGATGGTGAAGGAGAGGGAAGCCTGGAGTGCTGCAGTCCACGGGGTAGCAGAGTCAGACACGACGGAGTGACTGAACAAACAGTGATACTGGAGCTAGACTTTATAACCATTTCTCCTTTGCTAGCTGCCATAAAATTTGGCTTAACAGTAGATGGTGCAGCAAGAACACTGTAAGTTCCTATCTAATACCATTTCCTTTCAGCTCAAAAACTTCCTCTAGCATTTCTTATAATGGGGGTTTAAGATACATTTTTAGTTTTTGTTTGTCCTAATTTTTAATATGTTAAGACAGTTTCACTACGTAGAGAATTCTGGCATTTTAAAGCTATCATTCTAATGTCTTCTTATGTCTATTGTTTCTGAGACGTATGCTGTCATTTGTATTCATGGTTTACTCTATTGGGTTGTGTCTTTTTCTCTGGATGTTTTCAAGATTTTCTCTTTATCTTTGGTTTTTAGCAGTTTGACTACAGTATTTATAGGTAAGGTTTTCTGTGTATTTATCTTTGGGGGTTCACCATGCCTCTTGAATCTTTAAATTTATGTTTTTCACCAAGTTTGGGCAAGTTTTGGTCATCACTGAGAAAATTTCATTTTTCTGCCCCATTTCCTCTCCTCTCACCTCTTGTAGTCACACTTGTACAAGTGTGTTAGATCTTTAAATATTGCCCCACAAATCAGTGAGACACAATTTTTTCCTTAATATATTCCTTATTTTAGGTTGTAAAATTTCAAGCCCACTGACTGTCATCTCTGACCTACGAATAATTTCTTCCAATAAAATTTTTATTTATATATTTTTCAGTTCTAGAATTTCCATTTAGTTCTTTACAGCTTCTACTATCTGTGCTTATTAATTATGAGTATTTTTTTTGTAAACACAGTGAAAATAGCTGCTTTAAAATTCTCATCTGCTAATTACAACACCTGGATCATCTTTGGTTGCTCTCAAAGATTTCCTTTTCTCTTGAGTATGGATCACAGTTTCCCATTTGTCCACATGTCTAATAATTTTAGAGAACATTTTACACACTGTAAATGAGACTCTGGATTCTGTGTGTGCATGCTAAGTCGTTTCAGTCACGACTGACTCTTTGTGACTCGATGGACTATAGCCCACCAGGCTCCTCTGTCCATGGGATTCTCCAGGCAAGAATACTAGAGTAGGTTGCCATACTCTTCTCCAGGGGATCAAACCCACATCTCTTACATCTCCTACACTGGCAGGCAGGTTCTTTACCACTAGTGAAAGATTATAGACATAATATTTTATTGCATTTCACTTTTTTGGGCTTATCAGATATTGTGTGTTTTAAAAAAGAAAAGGTTTATAGCAATTCTGTGTTGTCAGAAGACAGCATCTTTCAGCAACAGTCTTTTTTAATTAAGGTATATACTTTTTTTTAAGATACAATGCTATTGAACACTTAACAGATTATAGTATAAACATAATTTTTATATGCACTGGCAAACCAAAATATACACATGATTTGCTTTATTATGATATTCACTTTATTTCAGTGGTCTTTGAACCTGCAATATCTTCAAGGTACACCTGTACTGATTTCTTTTTTAAGCAGGCAGTCAATTTGTCTGAATTCAAACTCTAAACTATTTCTCTTGCATGGGCAGGTAGCAATTAAAAATCTCTGATGAGTTATTTTAGCCTAAACTTGAGTGCCTGAAATTTTCCCCATATATGTTTTGATAACAGGTCAGCTGAAGATTTTGGCAGCTTTTATGTAGAATTCAGAGCCCCAGTTCTGTGGGTACCTTTATTCTTTAATTGGAGGAGGAAATTGCAACCCACTCCAATATTCTTGCCTGCAGAATTCCATGGATGGAGAGGCCTGGTGGGCTATGGGCTATGGAGTCACAGAGTCGGACATGACTGAGCAACAAAACCTTTATTCTATACCTTTCTTGATTTGGAGCCATCATCCTAAATGCTGTCCTCTGATTCCTCACAAGTAGCAGCAGGGCAGACTTCTATTCAATTTTCCTCTTCCTTGAAGAACTGACTAGGCCCAGTGATAAAAGTGGAAACCCATTCAAAGCCTCCTTGTCTTTTCTTATTCCAAGAGTTTATTCCTCTCCAACTTCAGCATGCTTCTGTTCATTCTTCACTTCCTCTAGGTGTTGTTTTTAAATTTTGTCCAGAGTAGTAAAATGAATTTTGTGGGGAGGATGATCCAAAATGAGCTACACCGTCATTAACAGGTATTGTTGTTTTTCATTTCTTTTAAAAAAAATATTTGTATTGAAGTATAATTTATAATGTTAATTTCTGCTGTACAGTAAAGTGTTAATTTCTGTATAAAGTGATTCAGTTATATATACATATATATTCTTTTTCAAATTCTTTTCCATTATGGTTTATCACCGGATATTGAATACATTAGTTTCCTGTGCTATACAGTAGGATTTTGTTGTTTATGCATCCATGTGCTAATCTCCTACCCTTCCTCCCACCTGGCAACCATAAGTCTGTTCTTTATCTCTGTAAGTCTGTTTCTGTTTTGGAGATATGCTAATTTGTGTCATATTTTAGATTCCAATATAAATGATATCATATGGTATTTGTCTTTCTTCTTCTGACTTGCTTTGCTTAGTATGATAATCTCTAGGTCCATCCATGTTGCTGCAAATGGAAAAGGCGTTCTTACATTTAAAAAGCTCTCTAGATGGTTGACAGACACTGCACCAACCTGATAATGGAAGACACATTTTAGGTAGTCTTGACCATTCACATAAGTACCACTCAACTATTTTATTTTGGGTCTTGTGCTGACAATAGCTATTCTTGATTACAGATCAATTATAATCTCTACACGATGCAACATCCTCTCCTGCTGAACCCTTACAACAAACTGGGTAACACAACTTCTCTTATTTTTCCTTGACCAAGCAGGTGAGGTCAGTATCACAACTCTGTACTTTCCTCTCTCATTGTAAGTCAAATGCTACATTTTGTTTCATATATGTGCTGCCAAAGGGGGTGGCTATAGTTTGTTAAAAAATCCTAAAGTTTGGGTAATAAAAGGCTTTACAGAATAAATGCTTTTTTAAACATGTCTGCAAAACTGAAAATGAGAGAACAAATAGATTCAAGGATTTGAATATGAAACTGTATACAGAACGAATTCTTAGAATACTAGCAAATAATACCTTGTTTCATTCCTCCCAATACACAAATATTTAACACTTAGTGAAATGATTGCAAGGGGATACAAAGATAACTTTGATAGCACTCCAGATCACTTGATTTGTTCATAAATAATCACAATACAGGATAAAAAGTGCAAAGGTTCATAAGGGAAGATCTAATAAAAGATTCTCAGAACTGTTACCTGATATATCAGTGGTTGTTTCTTAATTTTAGCTTTGAAGTGACTCATTTAATGTGCTTGAATACATGCTTTTCCTAACTCAACAGGCTTATCACTTTGAGATTCAAGTCAGGTCTCTTCAGACTATATATCCCTTAGCAGAAACAAAGGGTCCTTTCAAGTTCATGATTTAAGCATTATAACCATTTGAGATTAGTATTATCACAAATTTAAAGAATATGAAACAGAAGCCCAGACAATTATGCTTAAAACTAGCCCCAAATCACTTAGTTATAAAGGAGTAGAATCTAAGTCATGCATCTAGGTCTTCTGACTTCTGAGTCTATTGCAATATTTTTGCCACTGTAACAGGTAATACAACTCAGAAAAAAGAAAGAAATTCACGGAGAGGGTTATAAGAAAGATCAAATGTACCACTGAAGTCAAAGAAGATGAGGACTTACAAAGGTATTTGAATCTGGTGATCAGAAAGGCATTAGTGAGTTAGCTGCAAATCCATTTCCTTTAGCCCAATATAATGCAGCGTTTGAGTTTTAAATACAACTCTTCAATAAAATTTTAAGTCCTTTCACAGTTCTCCATGTATGGTCCATTAAGGTTTGACTCCATTTTACTTGCCCAATATCATCTCTCTATATTTTATACCTCATAGTCAATGATCTATATACACTAGACTATATATTCTTCTCCATGGGGATCAAGACCATCCCCATGGAAAAGAAAGGCGAAAAAGCAAAATGGCTCTCTGGGGAGGCCTTACAAATAGCTGTGAAAAGAAGAGAACCAAAAAGCAAAGGAGAAAAGTAAAGATATAAGCATCTGAATGCAGAGTTCCAAAGAATAGCAAAGAGAGATAAGAAAGCCTTCCTCAGAGATCAATGCAAAGAAATAGAGGAAAACAAAACAGGAAAGACTAGAGATCTCTTCAAGAAAATCAGAGATACCAAGGGAACATTTCATGCAAAGATGGGCTCGATAAAGGACAGAAATGGTCTAGACCTAACAGAAGCAGAAGATATTAAGAAGAGGTGGCAAGAATACACAGAAGAACTGTACAAAAAAGATCTTCACGACCAAGATAATCACAATGGTGTGATCACTCACCTAGAGCTAGATATCCTGGAATGTGAAGTCAAGTGGGCCTTGGAAAGCATCACTACGAGCAAAGCTAGTGGAGGTGATGGAATTCCAGTAGACCTGTTTCAAATCCTGAAAGATGATGCTGTGAAAGTGCTGCACTCAATATGCCAGCAAATTTGGAAAACTCAGCAAGTGTCCCCAGGACTGGAAAAGGTCAGTTTTCATTCCAATTCTAAAGAAAGGCAATGCCAAAGAATGTTCAAACTACCGGACAATTGCACTCATCTCACATGCTAGTAAAGTAATGCTCAAAATTCTCCAAGGCAGGCTTCAGCAATATGTGAATCATGAACTACCAGATGTTCAAGCTGGTTTTAGAAAAGGCAGAGGAACCAGAGATCAAATTGCCAACAACACTCCAAGATATTCTTGAAGTGGTCTCCCTACCTCTTTTCTCTCTCCACTTAGCAGATGTTATTTGTTTACACACCATAGCGGCTTAGGTGCCCCTCACTTTTCTCCACAATATCCCTAAGCTTATTCCTCTTCTAGGATCTAACACAAGAATATTATAGTCTCAATTCGGTTCAGTCGCTCAGTTGTGTCTGACTGTTTGCAACCCCATGGACTGCAGCACGCCAGGCCTTCCTGTCCATCATCAGCTCCCAGAACTTGCTCAAACTCATGTCCATCGAGTTAGTGATGCGATCCAACCATCTCATCCTCTGTTGTCCCCTTCTTCTCCTGCCTTCAATCTTTCCCAACATCAAGGTCTTTTCCAATGAGTCAGTTCTTCCCATCAGGTGGCCAAAGTATTGCAGCTTCAGCTTCAGCCCTTCCAATGAATATTCAGGACTGATTTCCTTTAGGATAGACTGGTTTGATCTCCTCGTAGTTCAAGGGACTCTCAAGTCTTCTCCAAAACCACAGTTCAAAAGCATCAAGTCTTCAATGCTCAGCCTTCTTTATGATCCAACTCTCAAATCCATACTGACTACTGGAAAAACCATAGCTTTGACTAGCAGACATTTGTGGGCAAAGTAATGTCTCTGCTTTTTAATATGCTGTCTAGGTTGGTCATAGCTTTTCTTCCAAAGAGCAAGCATCTTTTAATTTCATGGCTGCACTCACCATCTGCAGTGATTCTGGAGCCTAAGAAAAGAAAGTCTCTGTTTCCACTGTTTACCATCTATTTGACACAAAGTCATGGGACCAGATGCCATGATTTTAGTTTTCTGAATGTTGAGTTTTAAGCCAGTTTTTTCACTCTCCTCTTTCACCTTCATCAAGAGACTCTTTAGTTCCTCTTTGCTATGTGACATTAGGGTAGAGTCATCTACGTATCTGAGGTTATTGATATTTCTCCCGGCAATCTTGATTCCAGCTTGTGCTTCACCCAGCCCAGCATTTCGCATGATGTACTCTGCATAGAAGTTAAATAAGCAGGGTGACAATATACAGCCTTGACGTACTCCTTTCCCAGTTTGGAACCAGTCTGTTGTTCCATGTCTAGTTCTAACTGTTTTTTCTTGACCTGCATATAGATTTCTCAGGAGGCAGGTCAGGTGGTCTGATATTCCCATCTCTTTAAGAATGTTCCACAGTCTGTTGTGATCCACACAGTCAAATAAAGCAGAAGTCAATAAAGCAGAAGTACATATTAGCATAGTCAGTAAAGCAGAAGTACATATTTTTCTGGAATTCTCTTGCTTTTCTATGATCCAATGGTTGTTGGCAATTTGATCTCTGGTTCCTCTGCCTTTAAGAGCTTCCCTTATAGGTCAGTTGGTAAAGAATCCACCTGCAATGCAAGAGATCCTAGTTCGATTCCTGAATCAGGAACATCCACTGGAGAAGGGATAGGCTACCCACTCTAGTGTTCTTGGACTTTCCTTGTGGCTCAGCTGGTAAAGAATCCGCCTACAATTCAGGAGACCTGGGTTCAATCCCTAGGTTGGGAAGATCCCCTGGAGAAGGGAAAGACTACCCACTCCAGTATTCTGGCCTGGAGAATTCCATGTACTATATAGTCCATGGGGTCGCAAAGAGCTGGAGCTGGACAGGACTAAGCGACTTTCACTTTCATTTTCCTCTACCTTTTCTAAGTCCAGCTTGAAAATCTGGAAGTTCTTGGTTCGTGTACTGTTGAAGCTTAGCTTGGAGAATTTTGAGCATATTATATAGTCTAAGTACCATTTGTTTACCTTATCTGTTTTTCCCATTAAACTATGAAATCTTTGAGGGCAGGATCATGTCCTGTTCATGGTTTATTTCTGAAACTTAGCATAGAGGCTTTTGCATAAACACTTGTTAAATGAAAGAATCAGTAAGATTATAAGGAGTTACAAGGCAATAAAGTAACCTAATGTGACTTCAACAGCAAAGACACCATTTATTGGTCACAGACAGTATGTTTTGATCAAACACCCTAATGTGAATCTAGCTGCTGCTGCTAAGTCACTTCAGTCGTGTCCAACTCTGTGTGACCCCATAGATGGCAGCCCACCAGGCTCTCCTGTCCCTGGGATTCTCAAGGCAAGAACACTGGAGTGGGTTGCCATTTCCTTCTCCAACGCATGAAAGTGAAAAGTGAAAGTGAAGTCGCTCAGTCATGTCTGACTCTGAGCGACCCCATGGACTACTTAAATGTTAAACTTCTTTTGCGAGGACAACAAGTTTGCTTCTACCATTTCCTGTGAGCAATTTCGCTTAAGAAAATGTGGTCACAATTCTACTCTCACAGATGTAACTACAGAAGAACTGCATGAAATCTGAGAGATTTCTGCAACCTCTGGAGAGTTGCTTTGAAACTTAAAAATTTTCCTAACTTAGATCAAACAAAACAAGTACTTTCAATAATAAATCTAAATGCTTAGCAGTATTGAGAATTTTTATAATATGCATTATGGACTATAAAGAATAGAATCCTTATGGACTATAACAGACTCTTCAATATAGTACTTATGAAGAACTTGACAAAATATTTGTAATGATAATGACTCTCAGAGTTTGAAGGCCTAGTAGGGTCACTGGGTTCATCTATGCAGTGTCTAGTTTGTACATCATTCAGTTCTTTTGGCATACTTTTTTGAGTCATTTCAAATTGGTTAGCAGAGCTTTGAATGACTATAGGAAAGAGACCATGGAGCTATAGAGATGGGCTGAAGACATAATCCACAACCTACAAATGCTTATTCACACACTCTTGACATTACTGTCAACATACCTTTATTCAAGCTTTTATGAAGATATACTGTATAAATAATGCTTACAAATGCTCTCAGTACTCAGTATACTACAAAAGGATTTTTAAAAATTATATATGCCTTTGAATGACAAAAATGCACTGAATTTAATTTGTATGTAGTGTACATATAAGGAAACATAAATGTTTACCATTTATCACTGTTAAGTTCATTTCATAATTCATTACTGAAATTTAAAATCATTTACTTGGCCTTGATGAGGTGATAATAGGATCTCTCTACATTAGAGAATAAACTAACTCATTTTTTTCCAAGTACTTTCTCCATTCATACTACAAATGTATGATACATATAGAAGAATAGCATAAGTATATAGGGATATATAAGAGAAGTGATTTTGAGCCTGAATTAGACACAATAGCATTGGTATCATTTAAATCCAATTCTAGCACCTGTTATAATTCACTAAGAAATAAAAAAATTGTATATTATTTGGAAGGAACAATTTAGCTAATGCATAACTTCATTTTGGGGGTTAGTTCATGTAGGAGTAAATGAAGGATTTTGTTTTATAAGGAACAATATTTCTAAATGAGTATGGGAGAAAAATACTATCAAATATCCATACTTCATTATTAATTCATCTATCCTTTAATGTCTGTCATTTTCTATTAATAACACTTTAAAATCTTTATCACTTGTTAGTTCTGACAATGAGATGACAATTTATGCAATCTCTCCTCTATAGTTTCATTTCTAATCTCCACTTAAACAGTTTACCTTCTAGTGTGATCAAAGATGAAAACAACCAATGTAGATTTGTACTGTGTGTATGTGTGTGTGTTTGCACATCCACGCTTGAAGATATCATTTAATGTTACATAGATTTATTATGCAAAGGGATCTCTAATTAAATAAAAATGGGAGCCTATGTTAGCTACGTTGACTTCAGGATCCATTCTTTTGTATAAAGGGCTTTCACATGCCTTCCCCCTCAATTCTAAAAGCACACGTTCCTTATTCCCTTCACCATGAATAAGGCCGACATTTGACAGCTTCACAAGCTGACAGGGTTACCCAACAGCCCACCCTCCCTATTCTCAATCCAATTAGACCTCTAATCCTCCAGATGAAAGGCCCAACTGCTCACGTTCCTCATGACAACGACAGCTATTGATTACTTGTCACTGCAGCTAACACCTTCCCTGTCGAGGCTGCTCTGACAGAAGCAAACCTACCAAATTAGACAGCACTTTATCTGCCCTGGAGGCCAAATGGCACAACAAGTAAAGGCTAATAAATGGTATAAAAATGAACAAATCATAACATTATGACAGGCTGATCGTTGCCAGCAGCTCCTAGCTCAAGCTTGATGTTCTGTTAGGCTTGCTCCTTCTCTTTCCCCTCTGCTCTGACTCCAACGTTGACTGAATTAAAGGCCAGAACAATTAAGGCATTTGACCAGCAAAGATAAGCCAATTGAAGTATTACCAAGGGACATAAATGTCAATAACTGACTGCCATTTGTCAATACAAACATTCTGGAGATGCAAATACTCAGTCCTTCACTCTCCACTAGGCTGCACTGACTCACTTTCCAATGAGAGTCAGTTCAAATGGACAGTCTATGGCTACTTACCAGAAGAAGAGGGGAAAAAAAGAAAAAAGAAATACAGTCTCAAGAGAGGAAGTACTCTATGAAGAACAAGCAAGAGTCATTGGGGTGGGGTTGGAGGGTTGCACGAGAAAAAGATAGCAAAGCAGATCTATTATTCCTTTAAAAAATATTCTGTTAGACAACTGGAAAGTCAGTACATGCTTTTAGTTGAGAATGCATACATAATGTAGAGAATGCTGGAAAGTTAATGAAGCTGTAACTTTAGACACACACTCATTCATTTAATAAACATTTTTTGAGCATGAACCATGTACCAAGCACTGTTCTAGGCAACAGGAAGAAAATGGTGAACAAAACAGACCAAAAGAATCCCTATCTTTATGGAGTTTACACTGCAGTAGAGTATAAGATAATAAACAAGGTAAAAAATAAAATGTGTGTGTGTGTGTGTGTGTGTGTGTGTGTGTGATGTGATACTCCATCATTCTCAGCTGGGTAAGAAAAAGGGGTAGAAATGTAAGATAAAAGTGGGTAAGTCTAAAAAACCAAAGAACTACACACACATAAACAACCAACCAAACTTAGTCCTGAATTAGAATAGGAAATGATAAAACTGTATTTTTATTTAAAAGATATTTCCAAGCATTGTCTACTGCTATGGCTTAGAAATAATTAACCCAGTAACAATAAGCACACCTAGACTTAAAATTGTGGTCTCCAAATACATATATGGTAAAAGATTCAGGATCGAACAGAGACTTGAAAACATTCTATGAAGAAGGAGTGAAGGATAGTAAAACTGGAGAAAAATTTCTTCACTTGACCATCATGATTATTATTATTACATTGTTGGCCATGCCCCGCGGCATGTGAGATCGTAGTTCCCTGATCAAGGATTGAACCTGTGCCCCTTGCAGTGGAAGAAGTGAGTCTTAACCACTAGATCACCAGAGGAAGTACCACAATGATTATTTTTAAGACATGTTGGATCATATCACTTCTTTCCTCAACACCCTCCAATGCCTCCTTCATCTGGTTCAGAATAAAAACACATTCCTGACAATGGCTGAAAGGCTTACTGAATCTGGCACCCATTTCTGTCTTGTCCTCATGACCAGCTACTCTCCCCTTGCTCACTCATTATCACACTAGCCTCTTTGTTACTCCTCCAATATTCCAGGCATGCTCCCACTTTAAGTCTTTGTTCTGACCATTCCTCCAGCCTGGAATGAAAGAAAGTTCTTCCTTCCATTTACATGGCTTACTTTCTCACCTTCTACAAGTCTTGCTTCCAATGTGACTGCTTCCATCTCAGTGAAGACTATTCTGACTGCCTTATTTATAGTTCTAATTTGCTTTCTCCAGGTGCCTCTTCCCTGGTTTTCTTGATACCCCTTAGTTTAGCATTTTGGTTATATTTCTCTTATTATATTAGTAAATGATCATCTGGGCTTTGGAAAAGCTTCATAGTCAGAAGAGCTATAAAGAGGTCTATGATTGGTCACAAGGAAAATGCTGTGTCCAGGGGCTGACAATATTCATATTTTGGGAATAATGAGCCCCCTGATTCCCTCTTATTTCAATTCTGAACAGTAAAACGTACAAAAAACAAGAAGAGAAAACTATATGAACAAATACTGTTCTATGACACAAGAAGGTAATTAGCAAATTAATGATCATATTTTCTTTGGAATCGATGTTATATACAAAATTAATTTTTAGACATTTAAATGAAAGTAAATGGATCTGAAGTTCCTTTTTATCAGCTGTAAAAATATTCACTGGCCCTGTGCCCACAGTTTAAAAGAAATCGCATGAGTCTAATGAAAAACAAGCTGTAGGTCTCAGGGAAATTCAATACATACTCTTTCTTTTCCTTTTAGCTTCTGATTGGTTTCCATGGGAATCTAGGCTTGTGGGGATCTCTAGTCGTGGAAAGCAGATGCCTGAATTTTCATGGCTTAGTAAAAGTGGGGGTCAGTGAAGAGATAAAGATGATTAGAAAATGAATATGGTAGTAGGAAACATGATCGTGTTCCAAACAAAGTGCTGCAAGCAACATAGTTTTCAAAACACAATCTGCAAGGCTGTTCTTCTGTGTTTGAGAGGTATTACAACATAAAGAAGAAGAAAAAAAAACTAATGTAAAGGTATTAGCTCTGGGTTTAAATACTGAATCTGGCCCGTAAGAAAGCAGCTTGTTGGAGAGAAGTTCCCCTGGGTTCCCTTACTTCATGGTTCTCTGCTTGAGCACTCCTTTCCAATAAAGTCTTTTGCTTTGTCAGAAGAGAAAGAAAGGAAGGAAGGAAGGGACAAAGAAAGATTTAGGTACTTTGGCGGGGAGATGACTGGGAAGTTGGAGTTCAGAATTTCTCTATGACAGAACCAGAGGTCTGAGAAAGTAAGCTGCAGAAGAGTGAGTCCTCCAGTGGAGCATTACCAGGAGCATTGAGCTGGGAGTCAGAAAAACAAGATAATTCCTGAACCTGCAAGTAAAAAAGTGGCCTTGAAGAACTCAAACCAGACCTCAGTTTACTTCTATAGAAAACAGTTAATATTCAACTATTCCAATTGCTAAGAAGCTACTATGAAGTTTTTTTTCCTTAATAGAACTATGTTGTTATGGTTGTTCAGTTGCTAGGTCCTGTCCAACTCTTTGCGACCCCATGAACTGCAGCATGCCAGGTTTCCTTGTCCTTCACTATTTCCTGGAACTTGTTCAGATTCACATCCACTGAGTCGATGATGCCATTCAACCATCTCATCTTCTGTCAACCCCTTCTCTTCCTGCCCTCAATCTTTCCCAGCATCAGAGTCTTTTCCAATGAGTCAGCTCTTTGCATTAGGTGGCCAAAGTATTGGAGCTGTACTATGTTAAAACAACTGAGAAGCAGTGGTATCTATCAAGATTTGCGGACATTTTGTTCCATGTAACTACGAAAGTAGAAGTGCATTAACTATAGTCAAAGTATTAAAGAATGGACAGGCTTTTATTTCAATTCTCAGATTTGTTTAAAAATAGACCAATCTTGGTTTTGCTTGAAACACTCATTTGGTTGGACCCTAATTATTTGAAATCAGGTTCTAAACTGGAAAACCAGCAGACAGGTTTAAATATAGTTTCTAAAGACTCAGAAGAGGACTAACTTGATACTGCCTTGGAAACCTAAGAAGTTAGAATGTAATGAAGCTAAGATTTTTCAGGTTAAAACTCTGCCCAGAAAAGGCAGCTTAGCTAAGGCTGAAGTCAAATGGAATAATACGTAAAGGTTGTTAACGTAACCCATCTTAGTCCAGAGGTGGTCTTGAGCAATCATTAAAATTCCAGAATATAACGGTTTTATAAACTCAGACTTTCTAGGTAACGTGGGCATTGCAAATGCCTTTTGGTGCCTTCTTTTAGAAGCATGTACTTAGTGGCTCAGCAGTGTTCGACTCTATGCAACCCTATGGACTGGAGTCTACTAGATTCCTCTCTCCATGGGATTTTTCCAGGCAAGAATACTGGAGTGGGCTGCCATTTCCTCCTCCAGGGGATCTTCCTGACCCAAAGATTGAACCCGTGTCTCCTGCACTGGCAGGCGGATTCTTTTATCACTGAGCCACCTGAAGCACACCCAAAGCTAAAACCCCATTTGCTTACACTTCAGATATCCACTGGCTATAGTTTGCGGGAGAGTAAGCACTTATTAAATTGGCTTTAAACAGACTGAGTGAATATAGCCACAGAGATGCCTGGGAGCACCCACTAAACACTCCAGGTCATCTTGCTGTGTGCTCAAATTTAAGAACCATTGGATTACAGCATAGATACAAGGCTTCCAAATAGCTCCTGAGGTGAGGGCTGGGGAAATGTGACCTGAGTGCTTAAAAGCCTAGGCCAGAAACAAACAACCCAATCAACAAATGGACAGAACATCTAAACAGACATTTCTCCAAAGAAGACAAACAGATGGCCAAGAGGCACATGAGAAGATGCTCAACATCGCTAATTATTAGAGACATGCAAATCAAAACTACAACGAGATAATCACCTCACATCGGGCAAAATGGCCATCATTAAAAAGTCTACAAATAATGAATGATAGAGAGGGTATGAAGAAAATGGAACCCTCCTACACCACTGGTGGGAATGTAAATCAGTACATTTACATGGAGAACAGTATGGAGAGTCCTTAAGGAATTAAAAATAGAGTTACCATATGACCCAGCAGTCCCACTCTCTTGAGAATATACCAGAGAAATACATGGTTCAAAAGGAGACATGCATCCCAATGTTCATTTCATCACTGTTTACAGTAGCCAAAGCATAGAAGCAATCTAAATGTCCATCGATAAATGAATGGATAAAGAAGATGTGGTACATACATAGGTACATATATACAGTGGAATACTACTCAGCTATAAAAAAAGAAATAATGCCATTTGCAGGAACATGGATGGACCTGGAGATTACATATAAATATCAGACAGAGAAAGACAAGTATCATAGTACATCACTTACATGCAGAATCTGAAAAAAATGATACAAATTATTTTGTTTACAAAACAGAATAGACTCACAGACTTAGAGAAGGAACTTGAGGTTACTGGAGGGGAAGGGTGGTGGAGGGAGGGATAGATTAGGATTTTGGGATTGACACATACATATTGCTATATTTAAAACAGATAACCAACAAGAACCTACTGGATAGCACAGGGAACTCTGCTCAGTACTCCATAATAACCTAAATGGGAAAATAATTTGCAAAAGAACAGATACATGTGTACGTATAACTGTATAATTTTGCTGTACACTTGAAACTAACACAACATTGTTAATCAACTAACTCCAATATAAAATAAAAATTAACGAATTATAACAATGAATAATAACAACAAAAAAGTCTAGGCTAGGAACCATTCTTGCTTCCATTCTCCTTTTGCTGAACTACAAATAATGGTCACAAAGTTCTGGATATTTTATCATTTTTTAATAATAGATTTTTAATGAGGTATAACACATATACAGTAGAGCATACATCTCAAGTATGAGTGTAAGATAAGGGAACCAAATGCTGTTGGTGTTAAGTTTTTCAGAAAAGTTTCAGAGGTATTCTACTCTTCTCCTTTACTTTTTAAATCATAACATGCAAACATATTTTTAAAACTGAAAATTAATACTTAGTTTTCAGAGATGAATTGAGAATTCTCTTTTATGAATAAAATAGGAACACTCAACCACAACCTGAGCCTTCTTTGATTTGTGTATTTAACATGATATAATTTTTCAAAGTGGGTGGGTAATATTCATCTTCTTGAAGCCAAATTAATAACCTCCTAGAAGATTAAAAATGCATAATTATTGACATTTAGTGAGATTGCTAAAGTTTTTTTTTTAATCCTTATCAATAAATAAATGTATCTGTTGAAATCAGAGAAACAGTAGCTTCCCTGAATCAAAACATTTCTAACAGATATCTTTTGTGAGAAACCCAGAAAAGGTATGACTGATTTCTTTCTTGGATTAAACTGAGTGTGCTAAATGAAAAACAAAGTAGGTACAAACATAACAGTATATTGAGATTAATTTTATTCTCATGTGTATCATTTCCTTGGCTGCTTGGACTAATAATAATTTGTTTCCAGAAAAGTATGTGTCAGAATAACTAAGTCAATCAACACCGTTCAATAAGATTTTACCATATATGTATTTTGAAACTGGATAAATGTTTCTAACAAAAAAAATGACTAGCATTTGTATTAATAATGACTTTCTATATAAGTAACACAAAATGTATTCATTCATTCAACCAAGACAAATCAGACACTGTGCTAGATTTTGGGGGATTCAAAACTAAGTAAAACAAGTCTCTCATCTGGAACTCCAATCTGGTGGGAAAGACACAGCAAGTAATAATTATCATACGTATGAGACAGTGGGGCTCCAATAGAGATATGAATGAAATGCTATGCAAACATGAGTTTTTCCTATTAATCAACCTAAGATATCACAACATAGTTCATTATCACAAAAAAACCAAAACCATAATAAATAATATATGAAAATGGTTAATCTTTGGGTCAGTAATAATAGCAATGACTACTTACATGTTAGGGCGGTTGAGATTTACAAAACACTTAGGTAAATTAATATCACATGTAAGTATATATATTTTACAGTAGACAGGCCAACTTTGTTACTTAATATCTTTTTTGTTATTTAATATCTTTATCCATGGTGTTTGTGAGCAGTTTAAGAGCAGGAATCATGTCTTTCATTTTTGCATTCCAAAGCCTAGCACAGTGCCTCTTATACAGTAAGTTTTTAACATATGTTGAATGTATGAATGCATGCACATATATATGAATATCAATGTTACATAAGTAGCACTTTTGAGTTCATAGATAATAGAATTAAGACAGACAATACTTGAAAAGAATATTTGGTATCCAAAATATCAGATAACTTCACTAAACAAAGGGATGTGAAGTTTAATAGGGCTCAGTATTGACAGTACTTATTTATAGCAGACATTCATTTTTTAAAATTCTCTCTAGATGATGCTGTTAAAGCACTACACTTAATATGCCACCAAATTTGGAAAACGGCAGTGGCCACAGGACTGGAAAAGGTCAGTTTTCATTCCAATCCCAAAGAAAGGCAATGCCAAAGAATGTTAAAACTACCACACAATTGCCATCATTTTACATGCTAGCACAGTAGTGCTCAAAATTCTCCAAGGAAGGCTTCAAACAGTACGTGAACTGAGAACCTCCAGATGTTCAAGACAGAAAAGGCAAAGGAACCAGAGATCAAACTGCCAACATCCGCTGGATCATAGAAAAAGTAAGAGAATTCCAGAAAAACATCTACTTCTGCCTCATTGACTATGCTAAAGCCTTTGACTGTGTGGATCACAACAAACTGTGGAACATTCTTACAAAGATGGGGATACCAGACCACCTGATCTGCCTCCTGAGAAATCTATATGCAGATCAAGAAACAGAACCAGACACGGAACAACAGACTGGTTCCAAACTGGGAAAGGAGTACGTCAAGGCTATATATTGTCACCCTGCTTATTTAACTTCTATGCAGAGTACATCATGCGAAATGCTGGGCTGGATGAAGCACAAGCTGGAATCAAGATTGCCGGGAGAAATATCAATAACCTCAAATATGTAGATGACACCAACCTACTGTCACAAAGCAAAGAGGAACTAAAGAGTCTCTTGATGAAGGTGAAAGAGGAGAGTGAAAAAACTGGCTTAAAGCTCAACATTCAAAAAACTAAGACCATGGCAACTGGTCCCATGACTTCATGGCAAATAGACGGGGAAACAATGGCAACAGTGACCAACTTTCTTTTCCTGGGCTCCAAAATCACAGAGATGGTGATTGTAGCCATGAAATTAAAAGATGCCTGATCCTTGGAAGAAAAGCTATGACCAACCCACACAGCATATTAAAAAGCAGAGACATTTCGTTGTCCACAAAGGTCTGTCTGTATAGTCAAAACTATGGTTTTTCCAGTAGTCGTGTTTAAATGTGAGAACTGGATCATAAAGAAGGTTGAGCATCGAAGAATTGATGATTTTGAACTGTGGTGTTGGAGAAGACTCTTGAGAGTCCCTTGAACTGCAAGATCAAACCAGCCAATCCTAAAGGAAATCAGTCCTGAATATTCATTGGAAGGACTGAGGCTGAAGCTGAAGCTCCAGTACTTTGGCCACTTGATGCAAAGAGCTGATTCGTTAGAAAAGACCTTCAAGCTGGGAAAGACTGAAGGCAGGAGGAGAAGGGGATGGCAGAGGATGAGAATGTTGGATGGCATCACTGACTCGATGGACATGAGTTTGAGCAAGCTCCGGGAGTTGGTGAAGGATAGGGAAGCCTGGAGTGCTGAAGTCTATGGGGTTGCAAAGAGTCAGACACGACTGAGCAACTGAATAACAACTACTAGGTGTATAAACATGATACAGAGCAGACACTTGGCAACTACTTACTGAATGAACATTTCTATTTCCACAATATATCTCCTGGATCCAACTCTTCCTCTCTCTTGGCCTGAACTATAATAGCTTTTATGTACCTCCATTCTTATCCTTTTCCAAAGTAGGTGCTAATGACTTTCGAGGAATCTGTACTCAGGTTTTCAGGGTTTGCTTTCAAGTTCCAGCTACTGCTAACACCAAACTCCACCTGGGTTTTTCCATCTTCCTAGCTTCCTGCTAGGGTTGCATTCTTTTACATTCCAATTTGGAAAATGCCTTAAAGGAAAAAGCCAGGATGAATGTGAAGCTAATTTCACAAGCTTCCTTTCTCTGAATGATCCTGCCTGTGCTGACTGTTTCTGATGTCTTCAAACAATATACTTGTTAAGTTTTCAGATGCTTTTGGCAGATGAGCTGTTCAAAAATAGGGGTTCATGGTGAGAATTTATGTTTAGTCACGAAAGTGTCTGGTTGGTAGCTCGTTACTGTGATTTCCTTTTCTATATCTTTAAATATTTCTTTTTTTATGTATCTTTAAATATTCCATCAAATATTCCATCTGGTTACTTTATATTGTGTTTTTGATAGAAATTTGTTTGTTTCCACTGACTCTCCTTGACGGTACACTGCTTTCCTATATGTCTGGTGATTTTTCACTGTGAGATCATATTTGGTCTGTTTTAATTTATATGAACAGGAGAAGGGGGTGACAGAGGATGAGATGGTTGGATAGCATCCCTGACTCAATATAAGTTTGAGTAAACTCTGGGGGTTGGTGATGGACAGGGAGGCCTGGTGTGCTGCAGTCTATGGGGTTGCAAAGAGTTGGACACGACTGAGCGACTAAACTGAGCTGAATATATATGAGAAGTTTAAGGTGAAGCTATTTTCTCTAAAGAGAATTTGTGTCTGTGACTGCTGAAAGGCAGGTTGGGCTACAGACCTGGGACATCTCCAACCATTTTTGAAAATTATTTCTAGATCCTTCACCATCTTATTCCTGCTTGAACTATACTATCTCTGATACTAAATAATGGTGCTTTTTCTGACACACAAAACCAAACACAATACCCAGGTTTGATGTGGGCAGAGTAGAGTATTAAAGAATGATTACCACCTTTATTCTGGAAATTTTACTAATACCAGTATAACTTAACTAGTATTCTACTAATACTAGTATAACTTAAAGATGTATTATGACTTCTGGCAAACACACAAAAACACACAGCAACACAGAGATGGGGGAAATGCATAATTATCAGATAGCTACGAGACTGTGAAAGTTGTTATTTATAAAAATCAGTTATGTAAACTGTGACATGTAAATCATAGTTCTATTTATTCTTTGACACTAAAGAAATCACCACCAAAAAAAATAAAGGAGAAACAAAAAGCAAATGGAAATGATGTGCTGCATCTCACTGAGACACTGAACAATTCCCGTGACTGGCTGTGTACTTCCCTTTCAACTTTTTCACATTGTACCTCTACAAAATGGGACATGATTGGATCATCAACTGAAACTCTTTTTTCTCACATGATACATTTAGTGTGCAATTAGTTTCCCCTTGAAGTTGAGTTTTAAACCTAAATGAATCACAATGAAAAAAAATCTAAAGTGTATTAAATTCTTAATACTGGGGCTATTCCCAATCTGAAATGTTTACTTTTTTATGATAACAAGTTAAATAGAGTTACCCTTCCTGACTGAATACTTTTAACAGCTGACAAGCTTAGGTGAAAGGTTATAGATACTTCAGCAGTAGTTAAAGAGAGATTAAAAATGAGGGAGAATTCTTTAAAATTACTGTAATGAAAAGCAAATTCAAGAGCAATAACTTTGGAAATAACCTGACAGACTCAATTGGTAAGAGCATATAACTAGCATATTCAGAAGTACATCTTAATGTCAATCTTTTTTTATGCTTTCAACTAATGAAAAGGTATTTTTCTAACCCTGCAATTAATCAGCTGTATCTGGTTCACATTTTTTAATGGGAAATAACTAATAGTTTCTGCTGGATCTAACTAATTTTCATTGCTTTTTGTTCCAAAAATACGCATATAAAATAACAAAGAGAAAAATATCAGGCACCAGAAATACATTATATAGACCAAAATTTCATGGTGAGAAAAACTGTTTTCAGGTAAATAAAATCTTCA
>SJYC01114427.1:0-31453 GCA_006408675.1 Madoqua kirkii | reverse complement strand
CCATTGCGATTATCTGCATCATGAAGATCTTTTTTGTACAGTTCTTCCGTGTATTCTTGCCACCTCTTCTTAATATCTTCTGCTTCTGTTAGGTCTAGACCATTTCTGTCCTTTATCGAGCCCATCTTTGCATGAAATGTTCCCTTGGTATCTCTAATTTTCTTGAAGAGATCTCTAGTCTTTCCCACTCTGTTCTTTTCCTCTATTTCTTTCCATTGATTGCTGATTCTTATCTCTCCTTGCTATTCTTTGGAACTCTGTAGTCAGATGCTTTTATCTATCCTTTTCGCCTCTCTTCTTTTCACAGCTATTTGTAAGGTCTTCCCAGACAGCCATTTTGCTTTTATGCATTTCTTTTCCATGGGGATGGTCTTGATCCCTGTCTCCTCAATGTCACAAACCTCATTCCATAGTTTGTCAGGCACTCTATCAGATCTAGGCCCTTAA
Organism: Madoqua kirkii; assembly: GCA_006408675.1. Lineage (NCBI taxonomy): Eukaryota > Metazoa > Chordata > Mammalia > Artiodactyla > Bovidae > Madoqua > Madoqua kirkii. The sequence goes on along the minus strand of SJYC01114427.1, from coordinate 31,006 downwards.
ATCTATTTCTCACTTCTACTGTATAATCAGTTGGGATTTTTTTTGAGATAGTCATAGTCATAGTCATAAATTGCTGTCGTGTCAGACTCTTTGTGACTCCATGGACTGTAACCTACCAGGCTCCTCCGTTTATGGGATTTTCCAGGTAAGAGTACTGGAGTGGGTTGCCCTTTCCTTCTCCAGGAGATCTTCCCAACCCAGAGACTGAACCCCCATATCTATATTACAGGAAATTGAGACTCAGAGGAGTTGGGTAACTTTTTCTCCTTACACTGAAAGTAGATGATGAAGCTAAAATTCAAACTGAGTGTTGACTTTAAGCACTATGTTCTTAACTACTATGTTACACTAAATTAACATTTTGAGATATAATTTAACATTTGAGATATTTTTTTTCCTCCCTTACTCTCTGTCAAAAAAAATACTTATTTAATGTAGACCATACACTAGGCATTGTGGTATGTTTCTGAGAACTACAAAAATGAGTCATGACTGACTTTCTGTTCTAGACAATAAGGAACAAGCACATAATCCTCTTGCTAATTAAAACTAAACACTCCAGGAAAAATAAATGAAAGGTGGTGAAAGGAAGGCAAATTGGTTAGAGAACAATGAAACTCTAGGAACAATCTGGTGTTGAGTTCTCAGATTTGGGTTGGTTTTTTTTTTGCCTCCTATATATAGAGACAGCGTGGGTGCTAAAGTAGCCGGAACACCAGAAACACCAAGAGGCACATGCACAGAATTCCCCAAAAAGCCTGTTCTCTCCAGTCAAAAATCAGGACAACAGTAGCTCAGCGGCACTGAAATCTTTTGACTAACTTCCTCTATTCAAAGCACATGTGACAACAAACTGTACCTCTTTTCCTTTCCATCTGATACTGCAGAGACTGTGGGGAAGGAGCCCTATGAAGCATTATGCCCTGAATCAGGCAAAGGACAGCAATGAGGTGTTACCTATCCCTTCTCAACTAGACAGTGGAGAAAAGAAAGGAGGAAGCTAGAGAAAGCAATTCTTTATATCAGTGCATAATGCCATGGATAACTTTTAGTAGACCATGTATGGAACTGACCAAAGTTAAAATAGAAAAAGCTTTGAGAATTGAACTCTTAGTGGAATACTGCCCAGGTTCTAAATTGGCCAGGGTATTACAAAAGTGGAGCAGGCCAGAAAAAAACTTGCAAGAGCTTTGAAAAAGGTTGCCATTTGAACCACAGTCCACAAAATTGGAACAAAATGTTCATTCTAACCTAAACAGATTATCAGATTACTAAAATAGATTTAAATAGGACTCAGAGTCTTTACCATAATATACAAAATGTTCAAGATATAATCCAAAATTACGAGACAAACCAAACATCGGGAAAATATTAAACAAGGTAATAAACAGGCACCAAAATTGTGATGGTATTAGAATTAGCTGACAAAGATTTTAAAGCAGCTGTCATAAAAAGTCTGAGAAGCAACTATGAATGCTATTGAAGCAACTGGAAAAATCCAAAGCTTCAGCAATGAGAGAAAACATAAAGATGAACTCGGTGGGACTTCTCTAGTGGTCCAGTGGTTAAGAATCCATCTGTTAATGCAGGGGACACAGGGTCAACCCCTGGTCCAGGAAAATCCCACAGGTTGTGGGGCAACTAAGCCCGTGTACCACAACTACTAAGCACACACTCTGGAGCCAGCACACTGCAACTACTAGAGCCCGCGTGCCACGGAGCCTACGCCGTGCCACAAGAAAAGCCACTGTGATAAGAAGCCCGTGCACCACAGCTGGAGAAAACGCGCACGCAGCAGCACGGTCCAGTGAAGTCCAGAAAAGAAAAAGAAGAAATAACCAAAAATTAAAAAGCGATGAGTCCAATAAAAGTATCACAATAACAACATTTTTAAAATAAGTAAAAAACCAAATAAAAAAACTGAAATAAAAATCACATTAAATAGGCACAATAGCAGAATGGAAATGACAAAAGAATCACAGAACTTGATGATAGACCAACAGAAATCATTCAGTCTGAACAACTTATAGATAAGAGAATCAACAGAGTCCTGGGCTCTGTAGGACAACAAAGTTTCTACCATTCATATCATCAGAGCCGCAGAAAGAGAGGAAAAAGAGAGGCTAAAAACATATTTGAAGGAACAATGACTAGAAATGGCCCAGATCTAGTGAAAGACACAGACCTACAAATTTAAATAGCTGAGCAAAGCTCAACAAAATAAACCCAAAGAAATCCATACTGAGTCAGTCAAAATCAAATTTCTGAAGACTAAATTCAAATTATAGTGTATTTCTCATAAGAAACTATAGGAGCCAGAGGCAATGGCACAACATTTTCCAAATGTTGAGGCGGGGAGAAAGAACTGTTAACCCACAATTCTACATCAAGTGCTTGCATAGACCAGGAGGGATACAGTGGTTATAGGGGTACAATGAAATTGTTCTAAAATCAATTGTTGTGATGTTTGTACAATATAACTCTGTGAATATGAAAAAAACTATTGAATTACACATTTTAAATTTGTATGTATGCTGATATGGTGGATCCCAATACTTTCCACTACATACACATTGAAATGAAATGTTAAAAACATTCAAGAAATGTAGAGGAAGACAGGAATGGGAAAAAAAGAGGAATGAAAAACAGGAAACGATGCATAAGTTAGAAATCTTAAATTCTAACATTAATGATTAATTATAGGTAAATGGGCTTCCCCAGTGATGCAGCAATAAAGAATCTGCCTGCTATGTAGAAGATGCAGGTTCAATCCCTGGATTGGGAAAATCCCCTGGAGGAGGAAATAGTATTCTTGCTAGGGCTGGGGACATCCCATGGACAGGGGAGCCTGGCAGGCTACAGTCCATAGGGTCGCAGAGTCGGACATGACTGAGTGACTGAACACGTATACATACACATAGGTAAATAGTATAAGCACACCAATAAAAAGATTTTTTTTTAAAAAAAGAGGACTTAAGCACATGCTTGTGGGTTATCTATTTTATATATAGTACTGTGTATACTTTAATCCCAAACTCCTAATTTATCCCTCCCTGATCAACTGGTTCTTGATAAAGGTGCAAAGGCAAACCAATAGATAATTTTTTAAACAAATGGTACTAAAAATATTGGATATCCACATATAAAAACAAAAAAAAAAAAACCAAACCAGAACCTATACTTTTTACCATATACAAAATTATCTAAAAATCAATAATAAATGTAAATGTAAAATCTCTATAACTACATAAACCTTTTAGAAGCAAACAAAGGTAAAAGATCTCTGCAACTTTGAGTTAGGTGAAAATACCTAAGAATAGTCCTTTACAAAACTGATGGATTGAATTTCATCCAAACTTAAAATTCTATTTGAAAGACATTGTTAAGAAAATAAAAACACAAGTCATAAAAAGTTGGAGAAAATATTTGTAAAACACATATGTTAAAAGCCTTCGATATATCCAGAATAAAGAACTCTTACAAGTGAATAATAAAGCCAATAATGAAATTATAAGATGTCCAAACGGTCTGAATAGACATTTCACCAATTAAGCATATGAAAAGATGCTCAACATCATTAATATACAGGAAAATAACACATTCAAACCACAATGTGATACTACTATGCATCTATTAGAAAGGCTACACCAAAACCAAAGCAAATCTGTCAATACCAAATTCTTGGTGAGGATGTGGAAAAACTAGAACTCAGATTTTGCTGGTAGGATTGGTACCATAAACATTACAGCCACTATGGAAAACTGCCAGTTTCATAGTAAGTTAAATATACACTTAGTACATGGCCCAATAATTTCATCAAGTGTTTAGTACACAGGAGGAATAAAGCATGAAGGCTATGTTCACATAAAAAGCTGCATGTGGATGTTTATGAAAGCTTCATTTATTAGTACTAAAAACTGGAAACATCTCAATTGTCCTTCAACTGGAAAATGACAAAAGAAATTAAAGTACATCTATACAACAGAATACTGCTCAGCAATAAAAAGGAATGAAGTACTAATCTACTCAATAACATGGAAAAATCTCAAATGTATTATGCTAAGTTAAAGAACACAGTCTCAAAGGGTACATACATATTCATTTACATGGGTTTCTAGAAAAGGTAAAACTATGGGACAGACGACAGACCAGTTGTATCCAGGGGCTGAGATGTGGGGAGAGATTGATGATGAAGGGACATGGGAAAATTTGGGGTGTGATGGACCTGTTCTACATCTTGACTGTGGTGGTAATTGCATGACCACATGCTTGCTAAAATTAAGTAACTACAGACTGAAAAAGTGTAAAATTGACTGTATTGACTGTATTAAAACTCCATAAACTTTACTTTAAAACAACAAAAAAAGATACCATAACACTTTAAGTGAAAAAAATTTACTTTCATCACAAATGATCAGATATCTAGGTACTGGCTGAGGGTAATCACATACGAGTTGAGCATGAGGGAAGGCAGTTATCTTTAAGGTGTTTTAGCATGAACTGCTAATGGAGGAAGAAAATTGACCACACAAAATATTTGCTTTGGGGAAATATAATTGCTAAATGAAGAAAAAGAACATGTCACGCTTTGGTCCGAGTTATTTTTACCTGAAACTAAGCTGTTTTAGCTCTAAATATTTCAATATATATTTGAATCTTGAATGTATTGGGACCCAGAAGTACTTCATACCTTCTCCAATAACTCATTTTGCTGATCCATGTTTCCCTGTATGCTGCTAATAAAGCAAGAAAGGTAACTGCTCTTGAAATTTGAAAGAGCCTTACATCTTCCCTGGTGGTTCATATAGTAAAGCGTCTGCCTACAATGCAGGAGACCTGGGTTCGATCCCTGGGTCAGGAAGATCCCATCAAGAAGAAAATGGCAACTCACTCCAGTACTCTTGCCAGGAAAATGCCATGGACGGAGGAGCCTGATAGGTTACAGTCCACAGGGTCGCAAAGAGTCAGACACGACTGAGTGACTTAACTTCACTCACTACAAAATACTCAGGTCATGTACAGTAACTAACTCTTTGTGATCCCATGGACTATACAGTCCATGGACTTCTCCAAGCCAGGATGCTGGAGTGGGGATTTTCCTAACTCAGGGATCGAACCCAGGTCTCCCACATTGCAGGCAGATTCTTTATACCAGCTGAGCCACCAGGGAAGCCCAACTCCTGGAAGAGGCAAGTTTTTGTTCTGTTTCAGAATCTCGGTTTTGAAGATAGAGGTAAGTTTTGAATTTGACTCAACATATCTGATAATAGAAGCCCCTATGCATAAGTCTTCTGGGTGGTCACTCAGTGTTAGGTATTATTTTCTATACAAAGACCTCCAATATCTAATCCAGAAGATTCCAGAGATTCTATCACTGCCTTTATAGATATGGACTCATTTAAACCCAAATTCATTAACAGAACTGAAATGTATTACAGGTAGAGCATGTTCCTTTTATCATTTGAGTCTTTCTAGAGTGAAAAATGACACAGAGAATCAGTTCAGTTCAGCCACTGTTGTGTCTTACTCTGTGTTGGACTGCAGCACGCCAGGCCTCCCTGTCCATCACCAATTCCTGGAGCTTACTCAAACTCATGTCCATGAGTCGGTGATGCCATCCAACCATTTCATCCTCTGCTGTCCCTTTCTCCTCCGGCCTTCAATCCTTCCCAACATCAGGGTCTTTTCAAATGAGTCAGTTCTTCACATCAGGTGCCCAAAGTACTAGAGTTTCAGCTTCAGCATCAGTCCTTTCAATGTATATTCGGGACTGATTTCCTTTAGGATGGACTAGTTGGATCTCCTTGCAGTCCAAGGGACTTTCAATAGTCTTCTCCAACACCACAGTTCAAAAGCATTAATTCTTCAGTGCTCAGCTTTCTATATAGTCCAACTCTCACATCCATACATGACTACTGGAAAAAATGCTAGTCTCTAGCTTATTGTATTTCATAATTGACAGACACTCTCAATCCGCATCTTATTTGTTAGTATTAAGCAAAGACAGTAGTACTTACTGTTAGCAAGATAATGGGAATTCATGTAATAATTTCCTCCTAGAGTAGCATCCTTCCTCAGAAGTTTGAATAAGGGAGAAGATTCAGGACCGGTGGTCATAAGAATGAATGTGAGAAATGGAGGCAATCGGCACACATTGGGGTAATCCTGACTGATGGGATTTCTCGGGGCCAAAATGGAGTCAGAACCACGGGGTCAACAGGTCATTCTGCATCCCAGGGCAGCCGCTTCACTCTTAGAAAGTTGGCTGTAAGATACAGGGAAACTTCAAGGCTTCTCTTCAACCCCTGACATACTTTGGTTTTGTGTCACTGATATTTATACTTTCGAACAGGGAAGATTTAATTTGGTTGTGTCACCACCATCCAATATGCTGTGCCTGTAAGGAACATTTCTGCAACTGAGGCAGCTAAATGCATGTATCCCTTAGTATGACTAGAAAAAGCAGCCCTTAGCCTCCTCACCTGGGTCCTGTTTTGAGTTGCTTTAAGTGGATAGTGGCTCTATGGCTAGTTTCCAGTGGTGAGCAGCCCATTAGGTTCTGAGCTTCCTGCTAAATGAGAGTAGCTGAGAAAGGCCTGTTCCTTTGTCTAGCTACCCTACTCCTTTCCTTCATTTTCCTTGGTTACAACATTCAGCTAATACCTGTCCAGTCTCTACCACAGCTTCTTCTGATGAACAAATGAGATGATTCATTGTTTGGAAGTGTTTGGTAACTGCAACACGTTGTACAAATGAAGGGCTTATGATATAAACTAGTATTCACTGGATAGCAGTCACTTAAATTTGCATTCCTATCAGGGACAGCGAATATAGGATGCAGCTGGCTAGTGTGCTGTGTTGTTTTAATTATTCTGGCAACTGTGGAGTAGCCTCTAATCCACCACCAACTGTGGCTGGCATTCTGCATGTGCTCAGTCTATACACAGTTTAGGAAGCTGAGCTGGAGTTGGTTATTTTAAGGCTAGCTGAAACAGGAGAGTCTCTGTACAGACTGGTACGTGCAGAAGCCAGAGCTCCAACTCCAGCATTTAGAGGCAGTGACTGTGACATGCAGCGACAGCTGTGCCACTCTACACAATAGCTATGGTGTCATACTGTCCCACACAAGTGACTTCAGCATTCTCTACAGGTATCTTATTTGCTTGTTCTAAAATGTTACCTTTGTGTGGCATCAAAGATGCATTTATCTCCTTTCACCTGCTTTTTACTTCATACCTTTCAGATTGTCACAATCTTGGGAAGACAATTGTGGTGATTTTAAAACTACCTGCTTATTTTTATAGAGACCACATGGGAACAATGGAAAGAAGATAGGATCCATAATCCAATGACTTGGTTTGAGTTGTAACTGTGTAGTTATACTGCTTAACTGCTGAGTGTCCTGATATAAAATGAGAATAACATGGAAGGGATATAGATTTTGAGGGCACCTGAGATTTTACAAAATATTTTAACACATTATCTCATTATCATTGTTGAGCTATCTTAAAATATTATTTACATTAATCACTATTTTCAAATTATCATAGTTGCTACATCTGCCACTAGATCTTGCTATTTATTTGATTAAAAAATGAATGTAAGTATATTGCTACATCATAATTTTAAAATACTTTGATAACTGTATTTTGATACAGCTGAATTTCTTTGGATTGTTACTACATAATATTTAAGCTCTTAAAATACATGTTTCTCAGAAGGGGGTTCACAAAGTTCACCAAATTGCCAAAAGAGTTCATAGCACAAGAATGTTCAGAAAAGTTCAAACTAGATAACCATTAATTTCATGAGTCAAGGTTTAGAACTAAGCAACTTTCTTGTCTTCCTCATATGTTTGTCTTTCTCTACGTACTCATACACAAGAATGTGCATGTATAGATAGATATATCTACCTACACATGGATGCCCTATCAGTCAGTTCAGTCGTGTCCGACTCTTTGCGACCCCATGAATCGCAGCACGCCAGGGCCCCCTATTCATCACCATCTCTCAGAGTTCACTCAGACTCGTGTCCATCAAGTCCGTGATGCCATTCAGCCATCTCATCCTCTATCATCCCCTTCTCCTCCTGCCCCCAGTCCCTTCCAGCAACAGAGTCTTTTCCAATGAGTCAGCTCTTCGCATGAGATGGCCAAAGTACTGCAGTTTCAGCTTTAGCATCATTCCTTCCAAAGAAATCCCAGGGCTGATCTCCTTCAGAATGGACTGGGTGGATCTCCTTGCAGTCCAAGGGACTCTCGTCTTCTCCAACACCACAGATCAAAACCATCAATTCTTTGGCACTCAGCCCTCTTCACAGTCAAACTCTCACATCCATACATGACCACAGGAAAAACCATAGCCTCGACTAGACGGACCTTAGTCGGCAAAGTAATATCTCTGCTTTTGAATATGCTATCTAGGTTGGTCATAACTTTTCTTCCAAGGAGTAAGCATTTTTTAATTTCATGGCTGCAGTCACCATCTGCAGTGATTTTGGAGCCCCCCAAAATAAAGTCTGACACTGTTTCCACTGTTTCCCCATCTATTTGCCATGAAGTGATGGGACCGGATGCCATGATCTTCATTTTCTGAATGTTGAGCTTTAAGCCAACTTGTTCACTCTCCTCTTTCACCTTCATCAAGAGGCCCTTTAGCTCCTCTTCACTTTCTGCCATAAGGGTGCTGTCATCTGCATATCTGAGGTTATTGATATTTCTCCCGGCAATCTTGATTCTAGCTTGTGTTTCTTCCAGCCCAGTTTCTCATGATGTACTCTGCATATAAGTTAAATAAGCAAGGTGACAATATACAGCCTTGATGTACTCCTTTTCCTATTTGGTATTTAAAAGCATGGACTTTACAATCAGTCTTGTGGGCTTCAATCTCAGTTCTGTTCTTTATTAGACAAGTTACTTAATCTCTCCACATCTCAGTATCCTGACCTATAAAATGAGGGAAGTAAGAGTACCCTAATTTTTTTAATTTCATGGCTGCAGTCACCATCTGCAGTGATTTTGGAGCCCCCCAAAATAAAGTCTGACACTGTTTCCACTGTTTCCCCATCTATTTGCCATGAAGTGATGGGACCGGATGCCATGATCTTCATTTTCTGAATGTTGAGCTTTAAGCCAACTTGTTCACTCTCCTCTTTCACCTTCATCAAGAGGCCCTTTAGCTCCTCTTCACTTTCTGCCATAAGGGTGCTGTCATCTGCATATCTGAGGTTATTGATATTTCTCCCGGCAATCTTGATTCTAGCTTGTGTTTCTTCCAAGCCAGTTTCTCATGATGTACTCTGCATATAAGTTAAATAAGCAAGGTGACAATATACAGCCTTGATGTACTCCTTTTCCTATTTGGTATTTAAAAGCATGGACTTTACAATCAGTCTTGTGGGCTTCAATCTCAGTTCTGTTCTTTATTAGACAAGTTACTTAATCTCTCCACATCTCAGTATCCTGACCTATAAAATGAGGGAAGTAAGAGTACCCTAAACTCTTCGTGGTGTTTTGTTATTAAATGAGTTCACATGTTACAAAACATTTAAGATGGAGTTTATATGATATAACTTCATGAATATTGGCTAATTTTATTATCATTATTAGTATAGATGCATATGCCTGTAAGTATATTTGTAAACATATATATGTGTAGGCTTCCCTGGTGGCTCAGACAGTAAAGAATCTGCCTGCAAGGTACGAGACACAGGTTTGATCCCTGAGTTGGGAAGATCCCCTGGAGAAGGGAATGGTTACCCACTCCAGTATTCTTGCCTGGAGAATCCTATGGACAGAGGAGCGTGGCAGGCTACAGTCCATGGAGTCACCAAGAGTCAGACATGACTGAGCAACTAACATTTTCACTTTCGTGTATGTAAGCAACCATTTATAAAACCTTTAATGGCCATAACATTTAAAGCCAGGGTAAAGGAAAAAGTAACCTGAAATAATGTCACTGCTCTATGACTTATGAGGCTCCCTGCCATACCTAACGACTGTATTGGGAGATGATACAAACAAAGACAAACAACAATTCAGAGTTTAGAGCATGGACAGGTCAACAAAAGTTATAGTAGAATCAGAAATGGTGCTGCCTGGCTACCTTACCACTACAAATACCTCAAACACTTTTAGCAGTGAGGCCAGGATCCATCATTACACACAGTGAATATTTACAAATTATTTTGTTTGGTTTTTACAAAGAAAGGATTATTCTTTGTTAGCATTTAGAGATTTTTCTTTTTGAGACATTTCTGAAACTACACAAGATTTGATCATTTTACTGTAAGTCCAACCTGATATAATAAGAACAAGTTTCTATCTATTGTCTGCCATGTGCGATGCTAGATTTTACATTCCTTATCTAATTTAACTGTCCCACAGGCACAATATTATAATCTATAGTTTACAGATGAGGAAAGAGGCTCAAAAAGGTTAAGTGGTTTAAGCCAAGGTAATATAATTAATAAATAACAAAGCCAGGGCCGTGGTGGGTCAGTGACTAAGACTCCATGTTTCCAATGCAAGGGGGTCCGGGTTCTGTCCTTGGTCAAGAGACTAGATCCCACATGCTGTGATGAGAATTGGGCAACTGAAAGACCCCACATGCCTCAACAAAGATCAAAGTCCTGTGGCTGCAACTAAGACCTGGTATAGCCAAATAAATAGATTACTTAATTAAAAAAAAAAAGACAAAGCCAGAATTAAAATCTCAGGTTTATTTGACTCTAAAATCTGTATCCTTTTTACTATATTACCCTGTACAGTATTAAAATGAATCACTAAAATATATTGTCCACAATACCTCTGGTATTCAATTAAATTATCTGAGCTTAATGTTAACAGAAAAATCTACACATCTATAAATGATAGTCATAGCATGAAAGGGTTTTACTATGTATGTTTTTTTTTAGGGCCCAGTACTGAGTCCTTATTCATCTGGATCTAGCACATAATAAGCTATGTTAAAACATTAATCCACTGTATTAGGTTAAACACTAAGAACTGCTACTAAAATGATGTCTCATTCAGGAAAAGCCTCTTCACTCCTCCTCCAGGACAATGGGCAGCACAGAAAGTGTTCGATTTAATTAGCAGTGTATGTAGAAAGAGATGCTCATCTGTTTCCATGGAGTCAAACACATCACGACACACTTCTCCATGGAAACAGAGAAGGGAAAACAGAAAATGCTAAAGTGAATGAATTCATCGAGCAGTTGGTGAGCAAAGATTGAAGGAAAAAAAAAAAATTCATCTGTAGTACTATGTTGCTAGTTGGGAAAAGAGAAACAGCATATACTTAACAGATCGTCATTCATGCTACATAAAAGAACATAGAGGATACCCTGAAATTTAAGATGTATCTTAATACTAAAAAATCACATATTATTTGGTGGGGATATATAAATGTTAGGAAATACCACAGAGCAAAGGTATTACTGTCTTTGAACAGAAGACAAAAATGGCAGAATTCTTAAAAGGTGAACAATATCACAGCTCAAAGTGAGTAATGAGTAAGGGATTCCTTAGACAGCACGATAAAATACATAGAACCAACTTATAAATACATATATCAGTTCTGTATTTGTTTCATATCATGATTGCATCTTTGTTTTTAAGGAATTTTTTTCCTTTGGAGATATAAAATTACAGAAATATTTCAAGTTTTATTATGTAACACATTAACTTGTATGATTGAGCCTATACTGCACACTTTGTTCCCCTTAATAATTATATTTCATGTTAAAACAATGAAAGAGTTATAAAATGTTTTCTTGAGGAGTTCTGACTTAATTTTTTCCCAATGAAATTTAGCCCTAACTTGTCTCTTAATTCAATTTAACTCAATTCAGATTTAATCTCAGCCCTCTAAATAATTATAGACTTATTGGGAAGAAAGATACTTAAAACAATGAGAATAATTTTCATTCACTTCTTCAACAAGCATTTGTCATGTGCCTGCTATGTGCCAAGCACTGTGCTTTGTGTGTATAATAATGACTTCAACAGACCTACTCTATACTCATGGAGGCTATTAAATTAGAGAGGAGAGAGACATTAAAATAGTCAAACATACACATGCACAGTTATGACCTGAGATAAATTCTATGAAAGAAAACTGAAGAGTTACAAGAGAGGACACAGTGAACAGACTTCACTGAGACTCAATGGGCAGAGCAGGCTTCTATGAAGAAGTGACCTCAATGATGAGATCTAAAGGATGAGTAAAGGTCAGCCAGACAGACAATGGGGAGAATAGTATTTTAGGCAAAAGCTCTGAGATGGAAAAGGGCTTACAGATTTGAGAAATAAAAATAAAGGAGGTTTTTCTAGGAAGAGAGTGGTGAAATGTGAGGTTGGAGAGAGAAAGAGGTATAGTTTCAAAATTTTGTTCCAAATACAATGGGAAGCAATTCAAGTGTTTTGAGCTCGATATAACTGAATATACAATTTTTAGTACAAGTAAACATGGAACATTTAGGAGAAAAGTCCAAAAAAGGCAAAACTAAACTATAAAGTGTAAGACATATGACTAGGTGGCAAAACTACAATATAATTATCACATAAACGTCGCTGCTACTGCTAAGTCACAGTCATGTCTGACTCTGTGTGACCCCATAGATGGCAGCCCACCAAGCTCCCCTGTCCCTGGGATTCTCCAGGCAAGAACACTGGAGTAGGTTGCCATTTCAGTCTCTAAGGCATAAAAGTGAAAAGTGAAAGGGAAGTCGCTCAGTTGTGTCCGACCCTCAGCGACCTCATGGACTGTAGCCTACCAGGCTCCTCTGTCCCAGGGATTTTCCAAGAAGGAGTACTGGAGTGGGGTGCCACTGCCTTCTCCGACATAAAGGTCAGGACACCATATTATGCCAAGAGGGAAGGAACAATGAACTAGGGCTTCTGGAAGAACAATGTCCTGTTCTCTTACCTAATGTTGACTACATGCACTTTTGCTTCGTATTTATTCGTTAAATTGAACATTTAAGTTCTATGGACTTCTCTATACATATATTTCAAAATAAGAAAGTATATTTTCTTTTCTTTCAGTAAAATATAGACAGAGATAAAGATGTGGGGATAAAGAGTGCAGATAGCTCAAGAAGCTTGGGTTTGGTGACAGAGGTTGATAACTGTGCCCCATACCACTCTCTCATTCTTTCTTTCTGGGAACTGAGCACCCTGAGTTTTAGCTAGGTATGATGCCATTCAGGGAGAGAGAGGTTTTTTTTAGGCTTTTTGTCCTAGGTGTGGCTCTAACTCCACCCACTTCCAGGATGACAAATTGCTACCCTGCACACTCTCTTCCTCCCTTCCTGCTGGCTGCGCTGACAACAGTGAAAGAATCTGCCTTTGACCCAAAGATGGAAGCCACATGTTGAGAATGGCAAAGTAAAGCCCTAGGAACATCCCTGGATGATTTTGTAAAGCAGAGATGTCTCTCCACCCTAGACTGCCCACTTACCTTTGTTCTATTATGATAATGAAATATACCTCTATCTTATTTAAGTCACTGGTAAAGCAGTTTAGCCCATGTACTCATACATTTACACAAAGGAAGGCTGACAAATATGGCAGTACCTAGAGGGGGATACCTAGAAGGAGCAGAGAAGGATTTTAAATAATGGAGCTAACAGAGCATGTTTATCTTCAATGTGATAAAAGAATTTAGAATAGAGGAAAAGGTTGATGATATAGTAATCTGAAGTTAAAAAAATGAAACAAGATCCCTGAGAAACTACCTTTGACAGAAAGGGATATTTGCTCTGTTTTAGCAGGAACAGAGAAGAAGATGGGTGGAGCTGTAGGCTGACATAGTTATTGGGCTGAAAGTTGGGAGAGTTCCTATTTAGTGTTTCCACTTTCAGTAGGAAGTATAAAGAATTAGCTAAGAAAGGGAGGGAGGGAGATATGGCAATAGTCAGAGTTTCAGTAGAGGAAAAAGGTATGGGACAGTCAAATGGAGAAATGCAGTATGATGAGCAGAGTCTTGAGTGCCTTTCTCAAGTGGGGAACATGAATTTAAGGTGCTACCAATCTTCCAGGCAGGCTAAATTGTTCAGGGCCTGGCAGAGGTAGATGAATTAGGCCCACCCAGAGTTGGGATTGCAATAGCCAGGTGTCACAGGTGAGAAGAAAAAGGAGTTCTTCCAAGAGAAGGATTTTAATAATAGACTGTGGAATCAGGGCTGAATAGAAAGGAAAGTAAAAACAGAAGAATAATGATGGTCAAAAGTGGAAAAGATAATGGATTGGAGGACTCAGTGACACTGAAAAACTATCATTCTTATTAGTAAATGAGCTGGAACTACGAGTTTTAATTGATTGGTGGGTGTCTGAGTGAAAGAGTTGGAGGTGGTAGACGATGTCAAATTTGAAGAATAACTAAATGTAGATAGCTGAGGTGAAGTGAGGATCACATCTCTGACAGAGAAATCTTTACACAGAATGTGGTAAGAGAACTTTGTCCTTGAAGATAAGTTGGAGTTTGCTTAGCAGAGAAGAAGGTAAGGGGGTAGAAGGTAAAAAAGGGGAGAGAGGGAATAGATGTATAGAGGAAACAAAGACAAAATTTATGTCATATTGAGGAATAGAAAAACTAGTCATCAGTTAGGGTGCATGGGCAGAAATTACTGCAAAAAAGAGACATTTAGAGTGAAAATACATTTTAAAGGAATAGTATGAAGGTTCAAGTAGTGTTGACTTTAAAGACTAGGTTATCAATCATGATGTCATTAAACATCCAGTGGTATGTATCGAGATTACAAATAATGGAGATTTTTATATTATTTATTTTCTTTGGGACTAATGACTTTTAACTATGTAGGTTTGTGGTTTTTGCAGTCCTAGAAAATTCTCAGCTGTCTTTATCCTGTTCACTTTATTCTCTAGAACTTCTCTAAAAGTTCTTCTAGAACCTCCATGTTGGACCTTTCTCTCTATATAAGACAGGCTGACCACTATCAACTTAAATCAGCTGAATCAGTGATATGAATACTTTATCAATTTAAAATCACTGAAGTTTAAATCATTTGTAAACATTACTTTGGGAATATAGTAAATGTTATAGATCATCATCTAATATCTCATTCCAGATCTCTGTTCTTACAGAGATCTTCTAATAACAGATGTATTATTAAAAGACAAATTAATTCTCTTAGCACCTTAGAGTACCTATCTAGTTCAGTTAAGTTCAGCTGCTCAGTCGTGTCTGACTCTTTGCAACCACAAGAACCGAAGCACACCAGGCCTCCTTGTCCATCACCAACTCTCGGAGTCTACCCAAACCCATGTCCATTGAGTCAGTGATGCCATCCAACCATCTCATCTTCTGTCGTCCCCTTCTCCTCTTGCCCTCAATCTTTCCCAGCATCAGGGTCTTTTCCAATGAGTCAGCTCTTCGCATCAGGTGGCCAAGGTATTGGAATTTCAGCTTCAATATCAGTCCTTCCAATGAACATCCAGGACTGATTTCCTTTAGGATGGACTGGTTGGATCTCCTTGCAGTCCAAGGGACTCTCAAGAGTTTTCTCCAACACCACAGTGCAAAAGCATCAATTCTTTGGTGCTCAGCTTTCTTCACGGTCAAACTCTCACATACATACATGACCACTGGAAAAACCATAGCCTTGACTAGAAGGATCTAGATTTGATGCCAAATACACAGATATTTCTCAAGTATTTTTCATCTAATCTAAAAACCACAGTTTTAAGTTTCAGGACCTAATTTCTTTCTTGTCCACGTCTTGAAACCAAATATAAACAATAATGTATTTCCACTAAAACGTGTGAGTAAACTGCAAATTAAAACTAAAATGAACAAATTTCCTTAGGACAAAGAGTTTTTTTTTCAAGTTTCTGTATTTAAAGAGGAAATTGGAGCTTACCTATGATAAGCTTGTGAAGAGCACCCTTATCTCCATTAATAGCAGCAGCATGAACTTGGGATGCTAATGAAGAACCAGGAAAGAACAAGTTCTCTGACCTGTTCATAGTCTTCTCAACAACTGGAACAACCTGAAAAGATGATGCAACCAATAAATATCCATAGGAAACACTTCTGAAAACCATCTCACCAGTTTTTATATTATTTATTTTCTTTGGGACTAATGACTTTTAACTATGTAGGTTTGTGGTTTTTGCAGTCCTAGAAAATTCTCAGCTGTCTTTATCCTGTTCACTTTATTCTCTAGAACTTCTCTAAAAGTTCTTCTAGAACCTCCATGTTGGACCTTTCTCTCTATATAAGACAGGCTGACCACTATCAACTTAAATCAGCTGAATCAATGATATGAATACTTTATCAATTTAAAATCACTGAAGTTTAAATCATTTGTAAACATTACTTTGGGAATATAGTAAATGTTATAGATCATCATCTAATATCTCATTCCAGATCTCTGTTCTTACAGAGATCTTCTAATAACAGATGTATTATTAAAAGACAAATTAATTCTCTTAGCACCTTAGAGTACCTATCTAGTTCAGTTAAGTTCAGCTGCTCAGTCGTGTCTGACTCTTTGCAACCACAAGAACCGAAGCACACCAGGCCTCCTTGTCCATCACCAACTCTCGGAGTCTACCCAAACCCATGTCCATTGAGTCAGTGATGCCATCCAACCATCTCATCTTCTGTCGTCCCCTTCTCCTCTTGCCCTCAATCTTTCCCAGCATCAGGGTCTTTTCCAATGAGTCAGCTCTTCGCATCAGGTGGCCAAGGTATTGGAATTTCAGCTTCAATATCAGTCCTTCCAATGAACATCCAGGACTGATTTCCTTTAGGATGGACTGGTTGGATCTCCTTGCAGTCCAAGGGACTCTCAAGAGTTTTCTCCAACACCACAGTGCAAAAGCATCAATTCTTTGGTGCTCAGCTTTCTTCACGGTCAAACTCTCACATCCATACATGACCACTGGAAAAACCATAGCCTTGACTAGAAGGATCTAGATTTGATGCCAAATACACAGATATTTCTCAAGTATTTTTCATCTAATCTAAAAACCACAGTTTTAAGTTTCAGGACCTAATTTCTTTCTTGTCCACGTCTTGAAACCAAATATAAACAATAATGTATTTCCACTAAAACGTGTGAGTAAACTGCAAATTAAAACTAAAATGAACAAATTTCCTTAGGACAAAGAGTTTTTTTTTCAAGTTTCTGTATTTAAAGAGGAAATTGGAGCTTACCTATGATAAGCTTGTGAAGAGCACCCTTATCTCCATTAATAGCAGCAGCATGAACTTGGGATGCTAATGAAGAACCAGGAAAGAACAAGTTCTCTGACCTGTTCATAGTCTTCTCAACAACTGGAACAACCTGAAAAGATGATGCAACCAATAAATATCCATAGGAAACACTTCTGAAAACCATCTCACCAGTTCTAAATGGATATGTTACAATTATGGCTTACTAGAAACACTTCTGGAGAAGGCAATGGCACCCCACTCCAGTACTCTTGCCTGGAAAATCCTATGGATGGAGGAGCCTGGTAGGCTGCAGTCCATGGGGTTGCAAAGAGTCAGACACAACTGAGTGATTTCTTTCACTTTTCACTTTCCTGCACTGGAGAAGGAAATGGTAACCCACTCCAGTGTTCTTGCCTGGAGAATCCCAGGGATGGTGGAGCCTGGTGGGCTGCCACCTCTGGGGTTGCACAGGGTCGGACACGACTGAAGTGACTTAGCAGCAGCAGCAGAAACACTTCACCAGGATTCAAAATGCTACAGCCCTAGTTTTAGAAGAGACATAAGGAGCAAAGCAGCTGAACTTCTGTACAAGTTGCTCATCTATAAAATGAAAGGATTAGATGCTTTTAAGATGCTTATCAGGGGCTGAGGGAAAAAAAAAAGGCTAAGTATTTAACATTAGACTCAGGGTTCAAAAGGCACAGTGAATGGCTAAGTTAATACAGGTGATTTGACTCCACATAATACTAAATATTAGAACTGATATTGGGACTAAAGGTGATGATGAAGTCACAAAATAGATAATGATATAAACTTGTCAAGTTAAAATTACCTAGATTTAAGTGCTAAATTAGAAGGTACCTCATTCTTTCTTTTATGCCCACAAAAGGAGGCATTTTTATTTGTTCTCTTCTTGTGTCCACCACGGAAACATACCTAGTTAGAGATCTTGACCTCAGGAACTTAACTTGGAAATCATGCCATTAGGATAAAACATGTTTCATTAAGGAAAATTTTGCTGACTGGTCATTTGATATGGTTTGATAGACTCTTCTAGAAATGCATTAGCTGCATAGGAAAATAGTACATTCCCTATCATAAGAGTGCTTAAGCAGAGATTGATTATGTCAGAAAAGGAGCAGGAAGAATTCAAGTACCTGATGGAAGGAAAGAAGAGTAGTTTCATCAATGATCATAAACTTGCATGCTAAACTTAAGATGTCCTATCAAAGTTTCAAACTTGAACCTACAAGGATAAGGGAGATAATAAGTACAAGAAACACGGGGAGCGATAAGTAACACAGCAAACTGGAGCGTGTATACCTATCTAAAGGGAGCAGCTGTTAATTAGCCTCTGCTAATATCTACCATAAAGGTAAGCAAGCCCTCTTCTGATTTTAACAAAAAGTGAAACTCCAATCCCTGTGACCCTCTTTTGTAAAATAAATTTATTACAGTTCATGAGTTTGAGTATCGTTGACAAGGATTATTGGTTATTTTAAAGTGAAAGTATTTTCTTAATTTTGTAAAGTTTAGCTCTTCATGGCTTTATTTTGCTGACAATTTCAGTTGTGTTGGCAGAAATTATGGGTCTTTTGAGAGACTTCTGTCATGTTTGAGCAAGTCTGTCATGTCAGAAAAACCAGTTATATGCAGGATTAAAGTGACTTAAAGAAGCTGCAAAACAGGGGTGGAGGTTAAAACACAGAAGAGTAATTGTACTTGGGCTCAAGGTCCAGTCTTTAATAATATGCAGTCTAAACATAGGCTACCTCAGCTCTGCCTTCCTGTAAAATATGAAGCATGCAATCAGTAGACCATGCAGATTCATTCAACAGGTTGAGTGCTAACTATGTGACAGGCACTGTTCTGATCTCTAGACATTGTTCTGCACTTTAGATCACTCCAGGTGATTACAGTTTTGGGCACATCAGAATCACAAAAAAAACTTTTGGAAAATAAACTAAAAATTTCATCTCAGTTATACATATTTATATACATCTCATAATTCTTAGCAACTTAGTACAGAAACAGGTAGATAGATGGTTTTCAGTGAATGCTTGTTGAGTGAAAAATCAGTCATAGGCTGAGTACTAAGTCCAGACGGTGACCGGGGTCAAAGTTTAGTTTCTTGGAGTAATGAGCTCATACTCATCTGTCTCTGATCTTTTTAAACTCCTCATTTCTATTTACCAGAGAGGTTGGTGAGTGGTAAAGAGATAAGAACACCAGACTAGGAGACAGGAGACCTAAATAAAAATCTTGACTCCATCACTATTTGTCAGACTGAGAAATCCTTAAAAAAAAAGAAAAAAAAAAGACACACCTCAAATGTATACAAAAAATTTTAGTGCTGTTTTTCATAAATTTTTAGAGATCAAAACCTCTTAGTTATGAAATTCTATAAAACGCAAAAGTATCATCAACTAACTATAAAACAAGCCAGTGTAATAAACGCTTAATAATAATTGTAGAAAACTAGTGGTGCTGTACTAGTAGTACTGTTAGTCGCTCAGTCATGACTGACTCTTTGCAACTCTATGGACTATAGCCCGCCAGGCTCCTCCGTCTATGGAATTCTCCAGGCAAGAATATTGGAGTGGGTAGCCATTCCCTTCTCCAGGGGTTCTTGCCGACTCAGAGACAGAACCCAGGTCTCCTGCATTGCAGGCGAATTCTTTACCATCTGAGACACCAGGGAAGCCCAAAGTGGTGCTGTAGTCACAAGCAAAGGAAGAATAACTGTGATTAGGACCAAAGGATTGGTTGTTCGGAAGGTTCTGAGAGATGGTGACTGACATCAAACCAGGATCTCCTGCATGGCAGGCAGATTCTTCAGCAGCTGAGCTACCAGGCAAGCTCAGCTGAGATTGCTTGGCTACAATTGGCGGCACGGCGATCTAGCTAGGCGTTCGTAAATGAATCTGAAGAGCAAACCGGGCCCAGGTTAAGTTCCTTAACTGGTTGGCCAGCAAGTGTTGCAATTATCCGGTAGGAGTGATCCATCCATCAGTAGCAATCACTCTCGCACTGAGCTTTTCAGTTTACAACGGGCTTCCCCAGTCCATCCCATAACTATTCCTTACAGGAGTCCAAAGTGACAATTACGGGTAAGTCATTAACACATTCCACTGAAACACAACAAGGGGGTGGCTCTGACTTTATAATGCTAGAACTAACGCAGAGAGAAGAGCAAGTAGGCAAGGAGGCCAGTGATTGGAGGTTCAAGCCACAGCTCAGGCCAGGAGGGCCGAGAGTTTGAGGCAGGGGCTAAGCACTGCAGACGGATAGGAGCCTCCCCAGGCAGGCCCCCTCTTACTCACCGTCGCCTCCTCCAGGATCACGTCCTGGGGGCGGCTCCAGGAGGCACGACCCCGCTGGGCCGCCCCTCCTGCCAGGCCAGGCCACTACATCCAGCTGGGACTGAGCCCACCGAGCTGAAAACTCGTGGAAGCCCTCGGAACGCGGCGCGAGGCTCTTTACCGCACAGCCTTCTGGGAATTGTAGTTCGCGTCCTCTAATAACTCTCCCCACGCCCTTTCTATCCCACAAGTCCCAGCGCGCGGCCGACTAGGTGGACCAGGCCCGAGAGCTTGATGGGAAAAGAGTTCCGTGCATTTGATGACGTGCTTTTTGAGAATGGCGCAGGACTACATGTTCCGATGGGCCCTGAGAGAGGCAGGACCCGGAAGTGAGGGTGTGCGAGGCCTCTCTGGAAGTTGTCCCGGGTGTTCGCCGCTGGAGCTCCGGGTCGAGAGGACGGGGTCCCGCTGCCGGGAGAATCCTCCACTGCCGCTGGCGCCCGGAGCCCAGCCCTTTCCTATCCTAACCCAACCCTCTCCAGTCCCAGACGCCAGCGCCTGTCCCTGCCGCGGACTCTGGCGTTACCATGATTCCTGCCATCTTCCTATCCTTACCCGACCTCAGATGCTCCCTGCTTCTCCTGGTGAGTGAGTGAAGGAATGACAGACCCTTCGATAGATGGTCTGTCGGTCTCCCGCCCTTACCGAGGGGGACACAGCTGCTCCTACCCTTGCTTTCCTGTTTTTTTCTCCCGGTGGCGAAGAGTGCACCCTCCCCCGCTGCCTTCATTCTCGGCATCCGTCTGTCCGTTTCCCAGGCCCCGGGTTCCTGAGGCCTGAGAAACCATGGACGGAGAATGAGACTTGTAAACCCGAGAATTAGCCCTGGGAGAAGAATCTGTGGGAGGGTCAGGGCGAGCAGCGCCCCTTCCCCCGGCTTTCGGAGGTTGTTTCAGTCCAGAGGGCTCATGAACTTGGTGGTGGTCTGTGTCCAAAAGGTCGGTGCGTAGACCTTCTGTTCCCTCCCACCCCCTTCTTTAGGGAACAGTGTGAGGCCGACGGTGCTGGGGTCTTGTGAATCTCGCTCTTGAGCCCTGAAACGGTGCCCTGGTCGGCGGAGCCCTCTGTTGTGGCTTGATACGATTGGTTGAGAACCCGGAACTGGAAGCTGGTTTGGTGTCCACTGGGGGTGCAAAGGTTTGAAGGGTGGAGGCTGTGATTACCAGAAAGCCTCAGCTCAGAGCCTCCCTCACATCTGGTTATACTGCCCCTCTCCACCCCGAAATTTAAGCAGAGTTGTTCTTCAGGCTCCTGGTTGGTGAATGACCAGGTTTTCTGCATACATATGCACTTATTCCTTAACTCCCTCACCGGCTCAGCACCATCCCATCTTGCAAAGGAATCTTACCCTACTCCATCTTCCTCCAAAGTACATCTTAAGTGTGCAACCTGAGTAATCCAGGCTGCAGGTCAAAAGTGAAGGACTAACTCCATGTGGCAAAATAATGTACTTTTAATTGAACTGTTGTTATAACACGATATTTGAAAGTACTTTCATTGTAGTAAGTTTTTATAAAGCTAAATTTAAGTTGGACATTAAGTTAAAATCACTCTTGACAATGTAAGAAATATAATTCAATGACTCACAGGAAGTCATATAGTTGGTTACTGGCAGAACTGAGATTTGAAGCAGGTGTCTTGACTCACTGATTATTCTGCCATATCCCGTTAAATTTTTAATGTTTCTATTTGAAATAGTTTCTCTCTACCTGTCCCCTCTCTTCCTGTTTTCTCTCCCCTCTCCTTCCTCTCTCTTCCCTCTTTCTCTGCGATTTTCAAGTCATATTCAAAGGCCATACCCAGTACTTGGACTTTTTCAAAGGAAAGGTGCTATTAAAGAACTAAAGATAGTATGCCAAAGTACTTTTGAGAACTGAAAGTTGCATATAAACATGGTAATGTTACATGATGAACTGTCCTGTTGTCACTTCTTATAATCATAGGGTAACGAGTGTCTTCTTTATAGAGGAAAATATTCTGTAGAGAACTATTTCTTGGTAATTGCGTCTGTGGGTCTCTTTCTCTGGAGTACTAGAACAATACTCAGAGACACTCTGTCTTTAAGGGTAATAGATACTAATCTTGCCATATCCATAAAAATGGCCAGAACTATGAGTTGTTTGCCAGAAATTACTTCTAGGTTACAAAAAATATGAAGGGCAAAAATCATAAGAGATTGAAAAGAAAAGGTGAAATACTGATTACAGAAACTGTATAAGATTCACTGGCTATAGAGCTAAATTTAAGAAAGAAAAATAATTTGTTTTGAAATAACTTACGCTTTTTATAGAAAGCCTACAAACCTTGTTAACCATAAAAAAATTTTTTTTCTAATACTTTTAAAATCTAGTTAACATTTTGTATACTTACCTCTCTAAATAAATGTAGCAGAATAGGTACATAAAATACATAAGGTATTTTAGAGAATAAAGGTTAACCTGTAAAGGTTAATAGGCTGGAAAAAAAGCCCAAGAAAAGGTTTAGTAAGCCAGAGTTACAAGTGGAGCTAAATTCAGTTCGAACGCAGTGTTTACCAAAGTAGTTTTAATAATCATATACCAGTTAGCAAATATTTATAGAACATCTGTCTGATCACAATTTGAATTACTTATCTAATTGCCAGTTCTGTTCTTGTGATGGAACCTGCTTACTCAGTAACCCACCTGTCTAAAAATATTTCCTTTATCTTCTCTAGTGTACTTTCTTCCTCCTCCTTCCAATTTCCCCTCTCAGACTTCAAGTTTATTCCCTCCCTCATTCAGCCATTGAATATCTAAGTTCCCACTTAGCTGAGGTAATTTTTTTTCTCTCCGTTAAATGGCATGCTCCAAAAAGCCATATATTCTCTTACCACAATGATTTTTTTTCAGGCAAACTGTACCTCTGCCCTGAAGAACTAGATCTGTTTAGTGGTGTTCATAAGATAACAGCTGAAACATAAAATCCTAAACTTCTGTATGCAGGTAGTTTCCCCCCTCCCCCCCCGACCTCTATCTCAAAATCATTTTGGGATATATCATGCTATGCCTTAAAAGCCTTTCTGGATGGGTAACTAAACATAAAAGTTGAATGTGACAACTTTTTCTTCCCTGAGTTTTTATGTTTAGATAGCTTTAAAGTCAGAGTCTTAGACCATGAGTTCTTGTATTTTGGGCTTGCTTTTTGAAACACACCCTTTGCCTTTCAATTATTTTTAAACTCCATTGAATTTGCAACATGTCTTGGGGAAAGTCAGGTATTATAGACACTGATTTTGGGTAAATCAGAAAAGGTATTTGAGTCACCTGGCAAAAAAGGCATAATCCTCCTGATACCTTTACTGTATGTCATTATATTATTACTGTTATGATTTGAATTGATCCATTAGATGTGCGATTACAACTTTAGTTCCTAAACTGTATAATCTCTGCCTCTATAGCTGTTTATCATATTTTGAGGATGATTTGAATGCTGGAGCAGCATTTTTTCTATTAAAGCTCCATGTATATAATGTCTGGATTGGGAAATTCCTTCTCAGTTGTGTGTGCTTTTAAGGAGAGCTACCTGAATCAGAGAAAAAGCATCTGGCCAGATGTATCATGTCAGTGTCTTTTCATTTTGCTATGTGACAGTCTTTACTTGGCAGCTCATAGGATAAGTTAAGGGGGTGTTTGATTTATTACTAACCAAAGAATCAGTTACTTATCCATTAGCTCTTTTCTGTTTATCTTTCTGAGATGGGTTTACTCAGGATTAAAAGTGATCATTTTTCCCCTTAAATTACTTATTTCTTAATAGTTCTTCCAGCATTGGTTTTATACATGAGTTTTGAGATTGTGAGATAAGTGAAATAAGACTAAGTTGGAATGAAGTTGTCTGATATAGCCTAAACCACTTTCTCTATGGTTCACAGGTTTATAACATTCTGCTCCAGTTACTTTATGGAAAAGGCTTTCTCATTAATCTCTTGATGGTTAGGTTTATAGATCATAAGTTGTAACTAGCCCTAATTGCCTTGTGCCTGGACTACTGTTCTCCTGGTTTGTTCAGTATGTATAAGAAGCCAAGAAGTGTTTGCTTAGGGAACAAGCAAACAAGTAAATTAGAGAGCTAAGTAAATATTTGTTTAATTAAACTCTTTAAGTACCTTAAAAAATAAGTACAGTAGAATTCAGAGATGTCAGTTTTAGCCATTTGTGGCTATTATAAATACTGATTCCTGTCATCAAAAAGAGTACTTCTGGATACATGTTGTTACATTTAGAACTCTGTGGGTTATTTATCTTATTGATATGGCTTGCTCCGGATCAGTGGTTTATAAAACCTGGTTGCTCATTAGAACCATCTGGGCCAATTATAATACAATTCTGTGTAGGCCCTCTACCAGGCTAGTTATATCTGGGGGACCTAAACATTGCTTTATGTTTGTTGGTTTTTAATTCCCAGGTCATTTGTTTTTTCTTTAGTATGTTCCCCTAAAAGATGAGAATTAAACAACAAAGCGAAAAACAGAATACCATTATCACAAGTGGAAAAAGTAACAGAAATTTCTCTATATCATCAAATACTTAGTGTTAAGATTTTCCTGTTTCAAAGAGAAAATAAATTTTTAACAAATCGAATGTTCAAAGCAGGAGCTGTGTAATGGCCAAAAATCCCAGTTGGATTATACATCTCTTGTAAAATTTTTAAATTTGTGCCTTCTCTCTCAGTCTCAGTTTTTTTTCCCTTGTAATTTATTGCTGAGAAACTGGGTCCTCTGTCCTATATTATTTCTCACTTTCTGAATGTTTCTGATTGTGTCCTTGTGGTGTGGTTTCATGTTTCTGTGTTCCATTTATTCCCAATACATTTGTAGTTAACTTTATGTGGGTTTAACCACTAACTCAATAGTTAGGTTCATTTGTTTTTCAGTTTTTAAAAAGTTATTTTCTAATATATAATTATCAATATGTAAGGTTTACTGCTTTCAAAGCAATCTATAAAACAGACTGTATTTACAGAAGGCTAACTTCTATCTCTGGTCTATTCTATTCTCTTAACTTCCTCCTAATATAAGAAACCTTAAGATTTTTTAAAAATCTTTATTTCTTTCTTTTAAAAATAAATGTAAGCAGCTACTTGTATCTGTATATCTGTATGTTTCTCCATACCCTTTGTAAACTCTAGCACATTATTCATACTTTCTCTGCCCACCTCACCCTCTCCCCTCTTAAAATCTGTGAAGTGTATCCTAGAGTGTAAAGTGTATTCAGGATAGAAATATTCCTTATTTCTTTTAAACTGTTTATTTCTCCTCTAGGTAGATGTGGCTACTATTGTTCCCATTCTTTTGCTTTAACAAATATGTTAAACTACTTTCAGAACTACTTTTGCTAGTATATCTTTGAGATATTAATAGATTCCTGCAATTGAAGTTGCTTAGGCAAATAATAAATGTAACTTTGTAGATGTTGCTAGATAGTGGAAATTCCACAGGAGTTTTGCCATTTTGAGTTCTCACCAACAAGATGACAGACTTTTCTCATTTTTGCATTCTTTGCCATGGGGTTTTTAACTCTTTATCACCTTAGTTGATCCTTGAATTCAGTCAGATTGAGAAGCACTGGAGTGTACTACTCAACTCAGTAGTATTATGGATGGGTTAAAACTTGTAAAAGCCTTGTAAAAAACTTGTGAAAGCCTTGACAACTGTGATTGTCACGGTTACTGACAACATGTTCCACACTGTAGACTCTGACTTTTAATACCTTTGTAGTAACTTAACTTTTTGATGCACTATATTTTACTTCACGGAGAAAGCAATGGCACCCCACTCCAGTACTCTTGCCTGGAGAATCCGTGGAAAATCCCATGGACGGAGGAGCCCCGGTAGGCTGCACTCCATGGGGTCGCTAAGAGTCAGGCACGACTGAGCCACTTCACTTTTGCTTTTCACTTTCATGCATTGGAGAAGGAAATGGCACCCCACTCCAGTATTCTTGCCTGGAGAATCCCAGAGACAGAGGAGCCTGGTGGGCTGCCGTCTGTGGGGTCACACAGAGTCAGACACAACTGAAGCAACTCAGCAGCAGCAGCATTTTACTTCATCGTTTGTTAAAATATTGCTATTTTAATATAAATGATATTTTTAATATAAAATACAGTTATTGGTCATCTCCAGTTTTCCACAGTTCTTTAAAAAATGTGCAGATGATTCACATACAGTGATATTCACTATACATCTGCAAATATATTCTCAGGTTAATTCTTTAGAATTGTATATCTTAAATCCTTTTTTTTTCTTTTATGGTATGTCTTTTATTTAGGATTTCTGATACACTGTACAAATTTGTCCTACTGGAAATTTGTACAGATGTTTATTTCTATGAACAATGTATTAGTATATCCACTTCCTGATATTCTAGTTACAATGGGTGTTTTTGTAGTCTGTGCCAATTTAGTAGACCAACAATATTATCTGGTTTAAATGTACATTTATTTGATTACAACCAAAGGTTTGTTTTCTTCATAATGAATGACTATTTATAGTTCTGCTTGAATATGTATGTATGTGTTTGTTATTTCAGTTCAGTTCAGTTGTTCAGTCGTGTCCGACTCTTTGCGACCCAATGAACTGCGGCACACCAGGCCTCCATGTCCATCACTAACTCCAAGAGTTCACTCAAACTCACATCCATCGAGTCACTGATGCCATCCAGCCATCTCATCCTCTGTCATCCCCTTTTCCTCCTGTCCCCAATCCCTCCCAGCATCAGAGTCTTTTCCAATGAATCAACTCTTCGCATGAGGTGGCCAAAGTACTGGAGTTTCAGCTTTAGCATCATTCCTTTCAAAGAACACCTAGGACTGATATTTAGAATGGACTGGTTGGATCTCCTTGCAGTCCAAGGGACTCTCAAGAGTCTCCTCCAATACTACAGTTCAAAAGCATCAATTCTTCGGCACTCAGCTTTCTTCACAGTCCAACTCTCACATCCATATATGACCACTGGAAAAACCATAGCCTTGACTAGATGGACCTTTGTTGGCAAAGTAATGTCTCTGCTTTTGAATATACTATCTAGGTTGGTCATAACTTTTCTTCCAAGGAGTAAGCGTCTTTTAATTTCATGGCTGCAGTCACCATCTGCAGTGATTTTGGAGCCCCCCAAAATAAAGTCTGACACTGTTTCCACTGTTTCCCCATCTATTTGCCATGAAGTGATGGGACCAGATGCCATGATCTTTTTTTTCTGAACGTTGAGCTTTTTGTTATTTACCCCTTTGAAAACCTTGTTTACTCATTGCAGTAATTCAGAATAGATGTGTTCACAAGATACAGTTTAAGAATGACAGAAAGTGTTCTTTCTTCATTTAGTGTCCATTCATGAGGTAGCAGAATGCAAAAAATACAGGTTAGCTGTCAAGGCATCTATGTGCAAGTTCCACCTCTTCCACATCCTTAACACTGTATCCTTGGGTAAATCACCTAACTACATTTTTTAGTCTGTAAGGTAAGCACTCCAGATTTGATGATTCAGTGATTCTTTGGTAATCTATCTTGTTTTTTAAAAGTATATTCCTCTGACTTCTCTGATTAGTAAATTTCTTATTTGATTGGGTAGGTCCTCAAAAAATCTGCTGGCTTTACAGGTCTATGCCCCCTCACTCTGCTATCCAGTGGGGGGGAGACCATGCTTTGGTCACAGCTTTCTTATATTACTGTACTCTGTTTCATTTAACTAAATGAATGAAAAAACACAGTTTGGCTTTTTACAGCATTCAGTGCTCATTAGCTTACCTTTGATCCCATAGAGAGGATCTACATGGGTTTCAGGCTGCAGCAAATTTATTTCCTTGGTATTATTCTTTCCTTTCTTCCTGTCGTTTGAGAGCCTGTTTACTGTCTGCTATGGAAGAGAAAGATAATTGAGATTCATATCATGCTTTCAAGGAATTTAAAGTTCAGTGAGGGAGAGAATACCTATATATAAATAATTAGAATTCCAAAATGAGAATGATAGGTGTCCTTAAAGTATTTGTAGAAGTAAGTTGTAGATCTTGCTTCTTGCAGTGTCCTCACCCCATCCATACTGATTCAGTCTGTACTTTAATAGTATACCTTGTTGATTCATATATGACCATTAAGTATGAGAAATACAGCTGTAGACGTCTAAAAAGAAGCAAATTTCTTCTCATTGGCAGAATCAGAAGTCTTGAAAGAAGATGAGAACAGAGCCTTAAAAGGTTAAATTGATGAGTTAATTTTCAGTCTTGAGTGGAATGAATAAGAAAGCTTATATCCTTCATTGACAATAAATCTGTATCATGATTTGGATACCTGTTTTGTGGCTTTTCTTTTCTTTTCTTTTTTTAAGGAGTCTTCCTGTGTGGCTCACTGACATGGCCAGATGTCAAAATTGGCCCTAAAGAAACTAGCAAACCCTTTGGCCAGTTTCCATTAGAACAGCTCATTATTTTCTTAGCCAAAATAAAACTCATGGTCGTTAGTGGATTCTCAGTAGCATTCCAATTACTCCACTCAAGAGGAGAAGGACAAAAATGCGACTTTGGAGAAATTTCTTATGTAATGCCATGGATTTCAGGTCTTGGTTCTGTTCTTGTACAGACTGCAGTCAGATTCTAACTTCTTTGATTCCTACAGTGATGTTGTGATCAAGATCTCTGATTCCTCTAGTTGTGTGATTTTCTCATTATATAGAACCTTGAAATTATATTTTAATGTATCTAATTTTTAGTCACCTGAATTTGTAGACATGAACATTACTGAAATAATACCAAAAAAAAAAGGAAAAGAAGGAACAAATCATCTCAAAAAAATATTTGAGTATTGGAGCTAAAGAAAACTGTCAAGTGAATTAGAGTACCAGTACTTTTCCCATTTCTTCCTTAAGATTAAGAGTCTAGTAGTGGAAGAAAGCTGTTGTAATTGAACTTAAGAGATTTTAGAAAAAGATCTTTAGGCACCAGAAGAATTTTTAACACTGGAAAAAAGGAATTTCTGTGGGACTCTACCATTAGTGTTTTGCTCGGTTCACTAGGTGGGTCAAGTGCAGTAGAATGACTCAACGTTTATTATGTATAACTGTACTGTAAATTCGTTAAATTGGGATCAGTTTAGTTCAGTCGCCCAGTCGTGTCCGACTCTTTGTGACCCCATGAATCACAGCACGGTAGGCCTCCCTGTCCATGACCATCTCCTGGAGTTCACTCAGACTCCTGTCCATCGAGTCAGTGATGCCATCCAGCCATCTCATCCTCAGTCGTCCCCTTCTTCTCCTGCTCCCAATCCCTCCCAGCATCAAAGTCTTTTCCAATGAGTCAACTCTTCCATGAGGTGGCCAAAGTACTGGAGTTTCAGCTTCAGCATCATTCCTTCCAAAGAAATCCCAGGGTTGATCTTCAGAATGGACTGGTTGGATCTCCTTGTAGTCCAAGGGACTCTCAAGAGTCTTCTCCAACACCACAGTTCAAAACCATCAATTCTTCGGCACTCAGTCGCCTTCACAGTCCAACTCTCACATCCATACATGACCACGGGAAAAACCATAGCCTCGACTAGACGGACCTTAGTCGGCAAAGTAATGTCTCTGCTTTTGAATATACTATCTAGGTTGGTCATAACTTTTCTTCCAAGGAGTAAGCGTCTTTTAACTTCATGGCTACAGTCACCATCTGCAGTGATTTTGGAGACCCAAAAAATAAAGTCTGACACTGTTTCCACTGTTTTCCCATCTGTTTCCCATGGAGTGATGGGACCAGATGCCATGATCTTTGTTTTCTGAATGTTGACCTTTAAGCCAACTTTTTCACTCTCCTCTTTCACTTTCATCAAGAGGCTTTTTAGCTCCATTTTCTGCCATAAGGGTGGTGTCATGTGCATATCTGAGGTTATTGATATTTCTCCCGGCAATCTTGATTCCAGCTTGTGTTTCTTCCAGCCAAGTGTTTCTCGTGAGATACTCTGCATATAAGTTAAATAATCAGGGTGACAATATATAGCCTTGACATACTCCTTTTCCGATTTGGAACCAGTCTGTTGTCCCATGTCCAGTTCTAACTGGTGCTTCCTGACCTGCATACAGATTTCTCAATGGGCAAGTTCGGTTGTCTGGTATTCCCATCTCTTTCAGAATTTTCCACAGTTTATTGTGATCCACATAATCAAAGGCTTTGGCATAGTCAATAAAGCAGAAATAGATGTTTTTCTGGAACTCTCTTGCTTTTTCGATGATCCAGCGGATGTTGGCAATTTGATTTCTGGTTTCTCTGCCTTTTCTAAAACCAGTTTGAACATCTGGAAATTCACAGTTCACGTATTGCTGAAGCCTGACTTGGAAAATTTTGAGCATTTCTTTACTAGCATGTGAGATGAGTGCAATTGTGTGGTAGTTTGAGCATTCTTTGGCATTGCCTTTCTTTGGAATTGCAATGAAAACTGACCTTTTCTAGTCCTGTGGCCACTGCTGAGTTTT
>SJYC01114425.1:0-43939 GCA_006408675.1 Madoqua kirkii | reverse complement strand
CAGAAGATGAGATGGTTGATGGCATCACCGACTCAATGGACATGGGTTTGGGTGGACTCCGGGAGTTGGTGATGGACAGGGAGGCCTGGCACGTTGTAGTTCATGGGGGTCACAGAGTCAGACACGACTGAGCGACTAAACTGAACTGAGTTCTATTTTATAACTATACTTAGATTTGTACTTAAATTCAGTATGTAATGATGAAAACAGTTTGTGGAAGCTGGTATTTTGTTGTACAGACTACTGGTTTTAGAATTCAAAGTGTTAATTTGTTGTACAGACCACTAGCTTTAGAATTAAGAGACTTGGGTTTGAACCCTGTTTCACCAGTAGTTTGCACAGGTCACTTAGTCTTTGAGGCTTAATCCTTCAGCAGCTATTTGCACTTATTGTATGTGAAATACTACAAACTTTCACTTTCCTCATTTATAAACTAGAGATAATTTCTACCTCAGCTTCAGGAGTTGCTATGATGATGTAAAAGAGCTGTGTGTTTGTGTATAGTAAATCTACTTGTAACATTGAAATATTCTTGTGTGCTTCAAACATATATTTGTTACTTATATTTTCCCCTGCTGCCTAGGTGTACAGTGGAGTACATCGCTTTCAAGGAGTGTTGATGCTTTATGGAAGTAGTCCTAAGATCTGAAATTCTAGGATAACTTAAAGTCCTAGTTCATTCTCAGCTCTACCCTCTTTGTAGTTGTGTGATATTAAGCAAATTTTCTTACCTTTCTGACCCTCAAGTTACATATTTTGAAAATGAGGATAATTATTTTCCACGGTTGTGTGCTTAAGATATAGTGTATTTAAAGTACTTTGCATCATGTCTGGCATATAGAAGAGATTTTTGTTCTGTGAGGTAATGAATGGAGAAGGAAGATAGAGTCGTGCTTATGAAATGGAGGAGGATTATGCCTGTCCTGATAAACTTTTGGTGCTTGTGCTACCTTTCCAACCTTCTGAAATGAGCAAATGGATGAAGCTTTTTATTTTGAAAGTCTGATTCTAAGCACTGTGGTTTCTCAAAGTGCTTATCAACTTGTCTCTTTCCCCTGGTAATTATAACATAGTCTTATCAAAATAGTGGCAAATCTAACTGTGACTGATAGAAATAAAAATCTAACTTGATATGCATTTCTGCTTTTACTACAAAGCAAATTTCCTGTAAGTCATTTAAATGAAAGTGAGAAACATGCTTTATGCTTTTCTGTTTGAAAGGTATCATTTGCTCCACACAGAAAGGCATCATTTCTAGTACTTTGTACTCTCAAAATCATTAAAAAAAAAAAAGACATCTTTGACTGTTGTAGTTGATGAGATATTTGGAAAATGATGATGATTCCTTAGAAATATATAATCTTTCTCTAGTAGAATTTAGAGAACAGAAGGTTACTGCAGCATATTTTGGTCACTGAAAAGATGTAAATACAAAAATCCTATTTGTATAAGTGTGGAAGATTTCAAATTGCTGGTTATACAGTTTCATATGTCCCTATAAGCTTAACTAGCATATATCATAGTTATCCCTTAAATATTGCTTCCAGCAGCATGTGAAGTTATTTACACACAAGCATGTATAATATATACCACTTTTAGTAAGTTTTGGCCATTAAGCTAGATCTGCGTATAGATTTGATGAAAACTGAGGATAGATGTTTTTGAGTTTAGAAATTGTGATAAAGGTATTCAGTAAGAACCTATTGGCATATAAGATAGTTTATAAAGAGTATTTCAAGTTGGATAAAGAAAAACACATCATATGGTTTTCCTTTTCTAATCTCATGAATACATCTACAAACCCCTCCAATTGGGAAGATGGGTACTTGGTCAGAAGAGAAGGGTAAATTATGTTTCCCAGTCCACAACACTAAGTTGTAAAGACCTCCTTGATATACACTGGTTATTGTCTTGAACACAAGGGTGGTTTAAGGTATATAAGATGAGCCTTCAAGAGATAGCTTTTAATTCTGTGAAGTATTAAATATTCTGTAGCAGAATAATCAGATTTTAAGTCTTCTTTTTTTCATTCAGCCCATGAGCAAGGGAAAGCATCCAGGAAGTAGTTAACTGTACTTACAGTATAGTGTTGGATGCCTAAGTGTAAGTCATTCTTAGTTTACCTTATTTGGGGAATACTTACATGTACAGTGGTACTGACTTCCCTTGATCATCTTCAGCTGTTATTCTTATGCCAAATAAATAGTGATATATGAAGAAATTACCAGAAACTTGTATATATTCCAACATGAATTGATTTTCTAAGAGTATACTATTTATTCTGGAATATTACTTCGAAGACTAGTTAATAAATATCCCTGAATAGTCTAAAAATGGGATAGAAGATATTTTCTTAATGGCTTAAAATGCACTTTTATTCAGGTTGTTTAAATGGTTTTTAGTTTAAGGAAGGAACAAGGGTATCTTCTGGGCACATTTTCTTCTAAGAGAATGCATGATACTTGTATTACTATCAAAGTTTATCATCCCATTGTCAGGACTGACGTATTTCCTATCAGTAAGTTGTTTTAGGTAATTTAAGTCAAATCCATTCACACAAGCCAAATGTGTGTGAGTGTGTCTTTTTTTTCCCTTTTTTTCTGGAAATCACTAAATAATATAAAGAAGCATTTCTATTTCTATTTAGTTTCTGAAATGATATTTGTTAGTGCCTTAGTTCCTAAGTCTAGGGCTTCCCTTGTGGCTCAGCTGGTAAAGAACCCACCTGCAATGTGAGACCTGGGTTCAATCCCTGGGCTGGGAAAATTCCCTGGAGAAGGGAAAGGCTACCCATTCCAGTATTCTGATCTGGAGAATTCCATGGACTGTATAGGCCATGGGATTGCAAAGAGTCGGACACGACTGATGAACTTTCACTTCACTTCACTTCTTCCTAAGTCTACAGTGACACCTCATACAACGGTTGACTAATTTTATCTGTTGGTGGCAGACAGAGTCTATGTGGGTCTGTTGATTTGCATCCATGTAAACAAATTTTAAGCGTATAGACTGAAAGTGTATAAGTAGAGGAGCTTGTGTCTGCCTTACTAGTGGCACCAGACATGGTTTAACTTTTTAAAAATGATGATTGTGATGTTTTTAGACTACCCTTTAGTAAGTTCCTCACTCATATTCTGATAACATTTTCTTCTGTCAGGTACCCTGTTTCTTCTTGAAATAGTATGCCCCTTCTTTATTATTTTTCAAATTATGAAAATATGATAACTCATTTATAGGAGACTTGGAAAA
Organism: Madoqua kirkii; assembly: GCA_006408675.1. Taxonomy (NCBI): domain Eukaryota; kingdom Metazoa; phylum Chordata; class Mammalia; order Artiodactyla; family Bovidae; genus Madoqua; species Madoqua kirkii. The sequence continues at coordinate 40,690 of SJYC01114425.1, read as the reverse complement.
TACAGAACAAAGTTACATATATAGTTCCATGATATATTACATTATCTTTTTAAGTAAATAAATTAAAGTTGTTGGGAGTTTCAATATCAAACTCTCAAAAATTAATAGAATGACTATACAGAGAAGTAGAAGGATATAGTAGACCTGAAAGCACTATGAACAAATTCAACATAATTAAGGTTTATACGGTTTCACATAACAGTAGAATACGAATTCTACTCAGCTTCGCATAGACTATAAACTAAGAGACACTGGAATGTATCCAAGGACATAAGACTGGGTGTAAAAATTTCATGGTTGAAGGTACTAAAATCATATAGAGAATGTTCCCCCTTCTTTTATGCTTCAGTGGTTCACTCTATTTTCTCTCTCTGTTCTTTCTGCCTCTCACTCCCCCTCACTGGTTGGGGAAAGGGAAAAGACCTTCATATAAGTTACAGAAGAACAGTAAGGAGATAAATGTACTGGCTGAGAGCTGCTTTTCTCCCTTCTCATCACATCTTGTTATCCAGTGATTTTAACTCACAGCTTTATCTATTGCTTCTAAAGACTGGAGTGACTTGGGTGTCTGTTAGTGTTTTGTTAGTGCCTTGGACTCAGTTAGTTTCTCGGTGTTTTAGTCCTGGTGTGAAAAGTAGTCAAATACAGTTTCCAGACTCTTCCTGCTAGTTGGTAGAAGGTACTTTATCTTCTGTCAGCTGTTTCCTCATTGACTGGGCAAGACATATACCTAGTGAAATTGAAGTAAATCAGTGATTGCATAGTAATAGCTTTTCTAAAATAGTCTTACTTTCATTTCCTCTAGCTACTTGGATTTATAGCTATTTTCAGTGCTCTATTTACATCTCATGATGTTGAAAACAAAATTCAAAATTACAAAATACATTTTTGTGACCTTCACATTTGATTATTTGTTCAACTACTGATAAACTTCCATTTGCCTCATTGACTTTTGCGTCCCTTTAGTTTGTCACCATGACCTGTTTGTCTTTCTTTTGAAAGTTCTGCAAATCTCCCGCTCCCTTTCTTCGTATTACTGCTTTGCTCAATTAGCTGTATTATCTTACTTCTCTCCAGTAAAGAGATGAGCACAGTGATTCCAGAACTTAAAGATCAGGGCTCCTTCCTTACTGAGAAGTCTCCCATGACGTCTTACTTCAGCTACAGCGGATTTCAGTCCCTCTGTCAGGCTTTCAAGAGTGTTATACTCCAGGCTTCCCAGTTGGCACTGGTGGTAAGGCATTTCCCTCCCAAGGCCGAAGACTTAGGAGAAGCAGGTTCAATCCTTGGGTTGGGAAGATCTCCTGGAGGAAGGTATGGCAACTCATCACTCCAGTATTGCCTGGAGAATCCTATGGACAGAGGAGCCTGGCAGACCCTTCCACAGGGTTGCAAAGAGGTCGGACACCACTGAAGCGGCTTATCACACAGTGCAGCACGTACTTACTCTCCCAACACCTTGGTGTTTGTTGTTGTTTTTTTCCCTTGACATTCTAGCTTCCAGGTTCATCTCCTCTCATCATACTGCACTATGTGAGCTCCCATAGCCAGGCTTTCTGTTCACTTACTTCACCTGTGGAAACTGCTCTGCTCATTTTACCCGTCCTGTGCTCTCTGCCTTCTCCTAAATTTTTCTGTAAGCCTTGCAGTACTTGGTATCTATCATATGTCTTCTGTGCTAACTTTTCATGCATGATCATGAATCTCTTGAAGGACAGCATGTGTCTTTAATTGAATCCCCTGCAGGCCCTACTGGTTCAGTGCTGCCATCCCCGTAGACTATAATCGAAGAACTTCAGTGAGCTTGTGGGAGAGCAGGTGGATATGTTCCTGGTGAGCTGTACATAATAGAGTTGTCTGATAAGTGTGTGGAAGGAAAAGGTGAGCAGTGTTCAGCCTGGTAGGGTAAAACTTTCCAGTCTAAAGTGTATTGGTTCATCCTGTGAGTTCTCTATCAGATCTAGTGTTCAGTTGGAGGCTAAATGGCCTTTCTGCCAAGGATGCTGTTAAGCAGAGTTCTGCATGACCCAGGAGGGGAGGGTATTATTCAATCAAATAAATTAGTGTCACTTTCAACTTTGTAGTTCTAAATAAGTAAGTACTGTTTTGACCTAATAAAGAAGAGGCCAGAGAGACTGATGGGAATTTAGGAATTGACAAAGGTAATAAGATATTAAACAGTAATACTAATAATTTATAGCTGAGTAATCTTTGTAGGTTTTGGACCTCTTTTTCAGTGCTCTATTTACATCTCATGATGTTGAAAACAAAATTCAAAATTACAAAATACATTTTTGTGACCTTCACATTTGATTATTTGTTCAACTACTGAGAGACTTCCATTTAGAAGACTAGCCTACTCTTTATCTAAAAACTTTGTTTTGAATTACTGAAAACAAAATGTTCATTGAAATTGCTGTGTTAATTTTATTTATGATGAATAGAAAAATTATATTCCTCCCTACAAGGCTAGAGAATGTGAACTTCAGCTGATTGAAACTTGCTTTTCTCTATCTTTTAAAATAGAATCCATTGGTAAGTACAGTATTTTTAAAATTCATTCTCTTCATTTGATTGTGAATTGACTTGTCACTTTTTTACTTGCTGCTTGTCCTAAGGCAGGCCAGATATTCTTCTCAAGTCTTTTTGTGAGTGGGAGGTCTCTAGAATTATTGCTGTATGATGCATTGTGTTTCTTTTTTCTACTTAAAAGTGATCCTTTTACTGTCGTAATTTGAGTTCTAGCCCCCAAGTAAAAGTTTCAGAAAATGCCTTCTGTTTTAGCAGTCAAGTAAATGTCATTCATGTCCTCTTCCAGCTGTAAGTAGATGGGCTTCTTTTGAGGTCTCAAAGAATGGTAGAATGTCTAAACATGGAAGAATTTTAAAGTTATTTGGTTAATCTCTTTGCTCATTAACAAACATTGTGGAGTCTCTACCATGTGTCAAGCACATACTAGTTACTAAGGAAATAAATGAACAAAACAGTATAAAAGCTACACTTCATTGGCAAAAGTAAAATTTTACTTAAAAGTAAAATTTTTTTAGAGCAGAAAATTTTATTTTTAATTATATCCAACTTGACAATTCATTCTTTCGTGGATCATGCCTTTGGTGCTGTATCTAAAAAGTCATCAACTTAATACCATCTTGATTTTCTCCTGTGTTATCTTCTAGGAATTTTATTTTATCTTTTTAATATACATTTATTTATTTTAATTAGAGACTAATTACTTTACAATATTGTATTGGTTTTGCCGTGCATCAACATGAATCCACCATGGGTGTAGTTTTGTGCTTTACATTTAGGTCAGTGGTCTGTCTTGAGTTAGTTTTTGTGAAAGGCGTTTGGTCTGTGTCTACATTCATGTTTTTGCATGTGCAGTTTGTACAGCTCCGTTATTGGAAAGACTGTCTTTGCTCCACTGTATTGCCTTTATTCTTTCATCAGGGATCAGTTAGTTGATTCTGTTTCTCTTGGTCTGTCTCTGGACTGTCTATTCTTTTCCACTGATCTGTTTCTGTATTTCCACTGATTTTTTGCCAGTACCATACTGTCTTGACTATTGTGACTTTATAGTTAGTCTTGCAGTCAGTGGTGTCAGTCCTCCAGTTTTGTTCTTTCCCTCAGTGTTGTGTTGGCTAGTCTGTATCGTTTGCCTTTCCACATAAACTTCAGAGTTAGTTTCTTAATATCCAGATAAGAACTTGCTGAGAATTTGACCGGGTTTGCATTAACTGTATAGATCAGGTTGGCAAGAATTCACCTCTAGACAATTTTTTGAGTTTTCTGGTACATGAGTATGTACTTTGTTCTTCTTTGATTTCGTTCATCAAAATTTTGTAGTTTTCCTCATATAGATCTTGTATACATTTTGTTAGATTTATACTAAGTATTTTTATTTTGGATGGTGCCAATGTGATGGTGTATTTTGAATTTCATGTTTAACCTGTTTATTGCTGATTTAGGAGAGCAATTGACTTTTGTGTATTAATATTATATTCTGTAACATTGCTGTAATCGTTGATTAGTTCTAGCGCTTTTTGTCATTTGTTTTGAATTTTTGCATGGATTATCAAGTTGTCTGTAAACAAAGACAGTTTTATTTTTTTCTTCCCAATCTGCATATGTTTTATTTCCATTTCTTGTCTTATTGTATTAGCTAGGATGTCCAGTGTAATCTTAAAAAACAATGGTGTGAAGAGACATCTTTGCCTTATAACTGATCTTAGTGGTAATGTTCAAGTTTTTCACCGTTAAGTATGATGTTTGCTGTACTTTTCATATGTTCATTAACAAGTTGTAGAACTTCCCCTCTGTTCCTAATTTACATGAGTAGGTGTTAGATTTTGTTAAATGCATTTTCTGCATGTATTTATATAATCTTATGACTTTTCTTATCTAGCCTATTGTTGTGATGGATTACATTAAATGATTTTCAAGTGTTGAACTGGTCTTGCATACCTGGAATAAAACTCACTTGGTCATTGTGTTTGGTGAGGTGAAGTTGCTCAGTTGTGTCCGACTCTTTGCGACCCCGTGGACTGTAACCTACTAGGCTTCTCTGTCCATGGGATTCTCCAGGCAAGAATACTGGAGTGGATTGCCATTTCCTTCTCCAGGGGATCTTCCCAACCCAGGTATCGAACCTAGGTCTCCCACATTGGAGGCAGATGCTTTAACCTCTGAGCCACCAGGGAAGCCCAATAATTCTTTCTATTTACTGTTAGACTTGGTTCACTGATATCTTTTGGAAGAGTTTTGCATCTGTGTTCATGAAAGATATTGGTTTGTATTTTCTTGTAATGGCTTGTCTGCTTTGGTATGAAGGTAATGCTGGCTTCATAGAATGTGTTAGGAAATATTTCCTCTGCTCCTGTCTTCTAAAAGAGATTGTAGAGAATAAGTGTAGTTTTTTCCCTTTATTAAATGTTTGGTAAAATTCACCAGTGAACCCATCTGAGCCTGGTGCTTTCTGTTTTGGAAGGTTATTAGTTATTGATTCCGTTTCTTTAGTAGGTACCAGTCTGTTTAGATAGTCTGTTTCTTTGTGTGTTTTTTGGTAGATTGTGTCATTTGAGGAATTGGTCTGTTTCATCTAGGTGAGCATAGGGTTGTTCTTAGTATCCCCTGATTATCCTTTTAATGTCCATGAGATCTGTAGTGATGTGCCCTCATTCACTTCTGATGTTAGTAATTCCTAATTATGCCAATTCTTTTATCCTTCTTTCTTTACCTCTATCTCATGGCAATTAAGAAAAAGGAGACAAAAATGTACAAAGGAGATAGATTCTGAAATTCAGATTTCCTTTTAGCCATTTCCTTTCCACAGCCATTTCCTGAGTGATATTTTAGTAAACAAAAACGATGGGTAATGATGGAGGTTATAAGATAGTAACCCTTAATATATATGAGAGCTTTGAAACCATCTTTGGGGGGGCTTTTAGACCAGATAAGAGAAAGACAAACCCATTTGCTTTACAAAAGTTAATAAAAATATTGCAGAGCCTATGAGGCAGCATTAAAGAGTCTCTCTTCTAATGATTATTTAATTAGGTTAGATATCTTAGCTAGTATATGGCCTTTCAAGGATGTGTTTGACATTTAGAATTGGTTTGGTTAGAAGTAACAGGACATTATGAAGATAACAGATTTTTTAAGTTAGTAGTGGATTAATATGTTAGGCCTGTATAATAATGGAATCATGCCTGGATTTGATAATAAAAATATTTTTATCTTAAAACATAATACTGAAGAAAAGAAGCTAGAAAGCCTGAGTTCATTCTAAAACTAAGTGAATGTAGAAAATAGGAAACCAAAACTTTCACTGAAGAACAGTTTTTCATTGAAGGCTGTTGTCAAAAAAAAAGTCAAGTTCACATGTTTGATAGTGAAATAAAATCATTTTTTGGCATATGTAGGAGATATTTCCTTCATATTCATATTCTGCATTGTAGGAATGCATGGCCTACCAGAAGAACCTAGTAAATAAGAGAGTTTAAAACTTCAAATTATATAAGTGAAAATATTAGTGTTTAGTTCACTATATTATATTGCGTACTGACTGTCTTTCCTACCCTAATTCCCCACTTATCTGTGGGATCTTAACTTTTTCTCCCAAATAAACTGCATGTCTCAGGGATCTGCTTTTGGCAGGAGCCCAAATGAAGATAAGCTATCATTTTCCTCTAAAATGTCCTTTATTTTGACATAACTGCTTGCATCCTCATGGTATCACATTATGTGTATTCGTTATTTCCTATGTGGGCTTCCCAGGCAACTCAGTGGTCAAGAATCTGCCTGCTGATGCAGGTTCAATCCCTGGGTCGGGAGTATCCTCTGGAGAAGGAAATGGCACCCCACTCCAGTATTCTTGCCGGGGAAATCCCCTAACACAAGAGCCTGGTGGGCTACAGTCCATGAGGTCACAAAGAGTTGGACATGATTGAGTGACTAAACAACAGTTGTCTCCTATACACTAATTCTTGGGCTTGATTGGATTGAAATCAGGTTCAGTTTTAGGGGATTAAGATTACTTCATAAGTGGTGCTTTTTATTTCCTAGTGCATTCTTTCAAGAAACATTAGTATATAGTTAATGCTACTGTATGCTATATATGAAAGTTGTTGTGAGGGGGAAACCTAAGAGTTTGCATCACAGGGAAAATACATATTTTAACTTTGTTTTTACATGAGATCATGGATGTTTATTAAACTTACTGTGGTAATCATTTCATGATATACATTCAGTGATTATGCCTACCCCTTACACTTATACAGTGCTATGTGTCAATTATATTGCAAGAAAACAGGTAGAAAAAAGCAATATGTGGTTGTCCTACTTGTAGAGATGTTAAGATTGTTCAGTAACAGTGTCGATGCGGTTGTTTCACATTAGGACTAATTCAAAGCTTCTGGATAGCCTAGGCAAAAAGGGACTATGACTTACTGTATAATACTCATTACTCCGTGCCCAGCAGTTATCTAGGCTTCCTTGATGGCTAAGACAGTAAAGAATCGACCTGCAATGCAAGAGACATGGGTTTGATCCCTGGGTCAAGAAGATCCCCTGGAGAAGGGAATTACTACCCACTCCAGTATTCTTGCTTGGAGGATTCCATGGACAGAGGAGTCTGGTGGGTTGTAGTCTATGGGGTGGCAAAGAGCCAGACATGACTTAACGACTAACACTTTTTTTTTTTGCAAGAATTATGATGACTCTTAAAATACTTGAGAGAAAATGTTCTCTTTCTCTTTTTAAATTATTAAGTTTGATCCTACCAGATAAAATATAAATATCAATATAATGTTATTCACATCTCTTTCCCAAGCTCCTCGAACAGTACCTCAGTTCAGTTGCTCAGTTGTGTCTGACTCTTTGCGACCTCATGAATCGCAGCATGCCAGGCCTCCCTATCCATCAACGACTGCCGTAGTTTACCCAAACTCACCTCCATCGAGTCGTTGATGCCATCCGGCCATCTCATCCTCGGTTTTCCCCTTCTCCTCCTGCCCCCAATCCCTCCCAGCATCAGAGACTTTTCCAATGAGTCAAATCTTCGCATGAGGTGGCCAAAGTATTGGAGTTTCAGCTTTAGCATCAGTCCTTCCAATGAACACCCAGGACTGATCTCCTTTAGGATGGACTGGTTGGATCTCCTTGGTCTTCTCCAACACCACAGTTCAAAAGCATCAATTCTTCAGTGCTCAGCTTTCTTCACAGTCCAACTCTCACATTCATATATGACTACTGGAAAAACCACAGCCTTGACTAGACGGACCTTTGTTGGCAAAGTAATAGCTCCACTTTTCAATATGCTATTTGGTTGGTCATAACTTTCCTTCCAAGGAGAAAGCATCTTTTAATTTCATGGCTGCAGTCATCATCTGCAGTGATTTTGGAGCCCAAAAAAGTAAAGTCAGCCACTGTTTCCACTATTTCCCCATCTATTTCCCATGAAGTGATGGGACCAGATGCCATGATCTTCGTTTTCTGAATGTTGAGCTTTAAGCCAACTTTTTCCTCTCCTCTTTCACTTTCATCAAGAGGCTTTTTAGTTCCTCTTCACTTTCTGCCATAAGGGTGGGTGTCATCTGCATATCTAAGGTTATTGATATTTCTCCCAGCAATCTTGATTCCAGCTTGTGTTTCCTCCAGCCCAGCGTTTCTCATGATGTACTCTGCATATAAGTTAATAAGCAGGGTGACAGTATACAGCCTTGACGGACTCCTTTTCCTACTTGGAACCAGTCTGTTGTTCCATGTCCAGTTTGAACTGTTGCTTCCTGACCTGCATATAGGTTTCTCAAGAGGCAGGTTAGGTGCTCTGGTATTCCCATCTCTTTCAGAATTTTCCACAGTTTATTGTGATCCACACAGTCAAAGGCTTTGGCATAGTCAATAAAGCAGAAATAGATGCTTTTCTGGAGCTCTTTTGCTTTTTTGATGATCCAGGGGATGTTGGCAATTTGATCTCTGGTTCCTCTGCTTTTTCTAAAACCAGCTTGAACATCTGGAAGTTCACGGTTCATGTATTACTGAAGCCTGGCTTGGAGAATTTTGAGCGTTACTTTACTAGTGTGTGAGATTAGTGTAATTGTGTGGTAGTTTGAGCACAAAGAAAGGCATTGCCTTTCTTTGGGATTGGAATGAAAACGGACCTTTTCCAGTCCTGTGGCCACTGCTGAGTTTTCCAAATTTGCTGGCGAATTGAGTGCAGCACTTTCACAGCATCTTTTAGGATTTGAAATAGCTCAACTTGAATGCCATCACTTCCACTAGCTTTGCTCGTAGTAATGCTTTCTAAGGCCCACTTGACTTCACATTCCAAGATGTCTGCCTCTAGGTGAGTGATCACACCATCGTGATTATCTAGGTAATGAAAATCTTTTTTGTACAGTTCTTCTGTGTATTCTTGCCACCTCTGCTTAATATCTTTTGCTTCTGTTCGATCCAGACCACTTCTGTCCTTTATTGAGCCCATCTTTGCATGAAATGTTCCCTTGGTATCTCTAATTTTCTTGAGGAGATCTCTAGTCTTTCCCATTCTGTTCTTTTCCTCTGTTTCTTTGCATTGATCACTGAGGAAGGCTTTCTTATCTCTCCTTGCCATTCTTTGGAACTCTGCTTTCAGATGCTTATATCTTTCCTTTTCTCCTTTGCTTTTTGCTTCTCTCCTTTTCACAGCTATTTGTAAGGCCTCCCTAGACAGCCATTTTGCTTTTTGCATTCTTTTCCATGGGGACGGTCTTGATCCCTGTCTCCTGTACAGTGTCATGAACCTTCGTCCATAGTTCATCAGGCACTCTATCAGATCTAGTCCCTTAAATCTATTTCTCACTTCCACTGTATAATCATAAGGGATTTTATTTAGGTCATACTTGAATGGGCTAGTGGTTTTCCTCACTTTCTTTATTTAAGTCTGAATTTGGTAATAAGGAGTTCATGATCTGAGCCACAGTCCACTCCCGGTCTTGTTTTTACTGACAGCACTTAGCATGTAATAAATGACTCAGTGAAACATTTGTGGATTGAATGAGTGACCTAACAAAAGAATGTTTGGACCACATGTTTGTAGACTCTCTTACGGGAATCCTGGGGAAGAATTACAGTTTATCACAAGGAGGGCAGTCATAATTTTCTCTGGGCATATATGTATGAATATTTGTTCTGGACTGTTATCTTGCCAGATCCAGTGCTAGATACTAATTTGGAGATGGTGATGAATGGAATGTTCTCTCACACATTTCCCCCTGGTCCCAGAGGGTGTACAGAAAAGGAAGAAAATATTCTCTTCTTGAATTTTCTTCCAGTTCCTATGCTCTGTTAGTACTTCCATTTTTGGAAATCTGGGTTTTAGAGAGGTGGTGGTTTTATCAAAAAATCCTTTTCACACAATGATAAGCTCATTCTTAGTCCTGAAGAGTTTTTTGTAATAACAGTATTTTTCTCTGGAGGTCAGAGAAGTGCCTTGTCTTCCAGGTAAATTGATTTATCCATTTTTAGGATGCAGTGAAGAACAAAACACAATTTTGTTTTGACATCAGTTTTTAATGGAAATTCTTGCATGATCAAATAACTAATATGTAAGGAAAAGAATGAATTATAGCATTTTTTTTCTTTTTATTTTCTGTGGTTGTTTTTACTGACAGAATTTGATTTAAGGGATTGTATTATTTATATTTGAATTTTTTGTTTTTGCATAGAATTTGTTTTCTGAAACATGTCTCACCCACCATATTTTGAGTTATTTAATGAAGAAGTTTGTGACTGTTTTAATGTTTCTTTGTAAAAGCGAATTGGTTCTGACTTGTCCAAAATGGGTTGCACTGATGTTATAGGAAGGTTGTATTGAGCGAGTTAAGGGTTATAGTAGCTTCCCAGTGCTATTCTATACTTAGTCCTGTTTTTCCCCTCTCTTTGAACTTGTGGTTCATTATAATGCTTCTGGGAATACTAACAGTGAGATGTGCCTTGATTGATACTCAGCTTCAAGGCTCTTACAGTGGCTATCAGCCTCAGCTTATTTTCTCTGGGGACCTTTCATATCTCTTAGCTCCTGGCAGCTAACTGCAGACCTCTGTGTTTCTGCTGCCTGCCAGCTTAATGCAAAACTGAGAGTAAGAACAGTGGCCCCAGAGAGGAGAAGCACTCTGGTCCCATAGCATTGGGACTTCAGGTGGAAGGCTGATTTGTCAATCTGGATCATAAATGGAAGGAACCTTGTGCCTGGTACATTACTTTTGTCTTGCTATAGGAGACACACAGGTGTCCTAGGTGGTGCCAGTAGTAAAGAACCTGCCTGCCAAAGCAGGAGACTTAGAGACGCAGGTTTGATCCCTGGTTCAGGAAGATCCCCTGGAGAAGGAAATGGCAACCCATTCCAGTATTCTTGCCTTGAGAATCCCATGAACAGAGGAACCTGGCAGGCTACAGTCCATGGGGTCACACAGAGTTGGATATGACTGAAGCAACTTAGCACATAGGAGACACATAATTTGTGAAGGGCTTTGAGAATCTCCCAATAGAAAGGCAGGTAAATGAAAGATTCAGCAAAAATACAATAAGCTGTTACTGCACAATCCCTCGCACATGTAATGGCAGCTGAAAACAGTAATGCCACAGAGAAGATACATCCTCTACTGAAGCTTCTATTTTTTGTGTAGAAATATCTATTCAAGCAGGACATACTTTAAAAAATTAACATCAATGTAGATTTCTATTGAGATTTTAGTTCCCCATTTCTCTAAAATTGGTAATTTACATGTCAGTACAAAATTCTCATGAATGAGCTTACTGTATTCATATTTGAGGGCCAAAAAGCATTGTACATGATTTAAAATGAATTTATGTGCTTGCTTGCAGAGTCAAAACTTTTGTTCTCTAAGGCCATGGTACTTCAGCTTTCATATGAACAGGAGTCACTACGAGATCTTATAAAAGTGGAGATGATGCTTCAGTAGGTGGCATGGGGCCTGCATTTCTCCCCAGCTCCTCTGTGATGCCGCTGCTGCTGGCTCAGGGACCACTGTTAGAATGCAAAGTTTGAAGTCAGTGGGCTATAATACAGACTCACTCACTGGAAATACTTTCTGTTTTCTAAACTCATTTACTAAATATTCTATTAAAACACAGTAAGGCTGAGGAAATGGTTTTGTTACTATAAATCTTGCCAAAAGAAATATTTAATAACCTCTTCTGCCTGGTATTAAACTGTATTAGCTTCTGGTCCTGAAAGTCCCAAATCATTTGTTTTCATGACTGAATTAATAGCCTTAAAATGGAACAAACAATACAACATATATTGGATTTTTATCCACTATTGTAGCATAGTTATTTGTAAGTGTGAGCATTCTCTGTGCTGAAGTTCTAGAAGTCATGCCAGGGAATAACTCTGGGAACTGGAAGAAGGCATGACTAGGGATTTGTGACAGCTCAAAGACAGCAATAGTAAGGGGTTTCTGTAGTAAATAGAAAGATCTCTTCTGAGTATCCTTCTAAATCTAAGTGTGTGTATCATCACTAGTGTTGTGCTTTTCATCATTACATTATTAAAAACAAATTTTAAAATAGACTTGATTACCTTGTTTTCCTCCAACATGTTAAAAATATTTATTGACTATTCCCATTTGTGAACCCCTTTTCCTTGGTTCTCACTTCTAACACCCGACCTCTAAATTCTCAGTTTATTACCACGATCTGCCCATTCATTCACTTAGTACATATATGAGTAATCATTATGTACTGGTAGGTACTGTAGTAGGTGATGTGTGGGCTACAAAGTGGAATAAGGTACAATATCTACTTTCAAGGTACTGAACGTCTCCTACAGGAGGTAAGGTAGGACACGTAATCTGTGTGAAAAATTAATATGTTAACAACCTAAGAAAGTGCTCTGGAGTTTCAGAGGAGAGAGAAATTAATTACTCTTGTCTGGGATCATCAGGAAAGCCTTCATAGAAAAGATAGCATTGGAACTGGGTCTTGAAAACTAAATGCTTTCCTAGCTGTTTCAAGCAGAGGAAACTATATGTGCAAAGTATGGAGGCAAGAGACTAAGATGTCACATTTTAGGAACTGCAAATACTGAAGACCCCTTGCATTCTTGGATTTGTAGCTTAGAGGATTTGGACCGTTTTTGAGCAGTCATATAATAATTTTTCTGAGTTACTGATTTTACTGATTTTATCCCCTTCCTAAGAGCCCAGTGTTTCAAGTCAATGCCTAAGGCTAATGATTGGTTTAGCTTAGCATTCATATCTTGGTCCATCTTTATTTTTCCCTATTCATCTCTCATTCCACTCTCATTTTACCGCATGTTACATGGGAGGACATTATTAATAATTTAGGATTTGTGAAGAGATAGTTACAGTTGCTCCCAGTTGCCAAGGTCTACTACAAATAGGCTGACCATATATAACATATAATTTATTGTCCAAACTGGGACCCTTCTGAAAGAGAGTGGTGCTATTAATAATATTCCAGGGCAAAAAGCATATACTGGATTTGTCCCAAGCAACCTAGAGTATATGACCAACTAGAATGTATGGTCACTGGTAGCTATACTGTATGTTACTTGGAGTACAGAAAGTGAATGGGAAGCAGTATGATGTGGTTTAGGAATGCTAGTGTGGGTACTTTGTGAATGGTCCTAAGTGCAAGCTAAGGAGTTAGGCTTTTATGCTGTAGACAGTGAAAAACCATTGGAGATTTTTTTTTTTAAGGGGCAGAGGAATAGATATATGCAAAGCAGAATTCAAAAAGATTAGTCTGGACTCTGTGGGTAGGTTAGACTGAAGGGAGATACTGATTCAGGGAGTGTCATTTAAGGCTCTTTTCAAATAGTAACCACTCAAATGGTTTTCATGTACTAGGAAAATGTATTTATTTATTTTAAAAATTATGCTGAGAATTTTAATAATTCACTTCCAACACGTGTTATTATTGATGTTAGTTGTACTTCTAAAGAAGATCCTCTTGGGTTGACATCTTGTTCAGTTAATGTTTTTTTTTCAAAAGAGGAATTGCATTAGGGCTTAGCAGTGAGTGCCAGAGCATTTTGTATGTATTAGTATTATAGCATTTTTACATGTTAACACTGTAACAGTAAGTTTGACCTCACATTGAGAGAAGGTAAATAATAAATCTTCCCAAGATTTATTTCCAAAATACTTTTTTAAAACCATGTGACTAACTTTTCATTGTATTTTTTTTAATTGATATCTAATCTAGAGAGAATTTTAGTTTTGCAATAACTCCCATTTCCCTAACCTACATTTTTCCTTTTTCTATGCTTGCAGAGCAGGTTGGGCTTTGCAGGGGGGAAAAAGGCATCTTCTGCCAGGAAAACCAGACAAAGCAATGTGGAAGAAGGAATTAATCTTTGAAGGATTGATTATACAGTAGTGCAAAAGAGAAAAGTAACTGGCTACTGAGCGGCTTAAAAATTGCTGTGGAAATACAGCTAGTGCACTGGTTTCACCAGCCAATTGCGTGGCCATAAAGGGTACAGAGACATTACAGGAAAGGCAAGCTTTTCAATTCCCAAAGATATCTCAGTATTTAAAAACCTTCTAACGAAGAAAATATTCTTTACTTGCTGAAGAAGAATCTCCTATTTATTAGTTTTATACATTTTGAGAGGTTACTTCCCATTTATAGTTACTGTAAAATACTGGCTATATTTCCTATGTTGTACAATATATCCTTGAACTTGCTTAAGCTTGAGCTTAAAACCAATATAAGATGATTGGCAATGCTTCTTAATTTTCTTAGCAAGAAAATGAGCTAATGACCTGGAGAGAATGACCAATTTGTAAAATATTTCAGAAATTTGTGTCTGTATATTTATGTATATTGTAATATTTCATCATTAGAGGCTAAATTCTCCAGGACTATTAAGATCTATTGAAGAGTTCTATGTAGGCTTTTGTTGTTTCTTTAAGAAAAAATTAAAAGTTAACTTCAAGTATAAATTTTTAAAAATGATTTTTGTCCTTCCTTCCTGGTTTAGAGCTACTTGTCTATATTTTACTTAAGCACTATACCATTTGACACATAAAGATGCTTCCCCAGGAGAATCTTGTTTCTGCCCATGGCTGACATGAAAAGAAACAATTTGTCAGACTAGTGGGGCTTGCTAACAATTCAAATAAACAACCTGTCTTTCCCTTCATACTGTGTATTAATAGAAATGTTAATGATAAATTGCCTCCTTTACACCCTACAGTGAGGAGAGGTTACTGGGTCAGAGACAATGTTCTTGCTTTGGGCCCCCTTAAACACAGCTGTTAGCGGAATCTGTCTTAGCAGTTGCATGCTCATTGGCACTATGCTTCTTATGTAATAGTTATCTGTTTAATACAGCCAAATTGATTGTGCCTAATTTTTGTCACTGTCTAGCTTGTAAAAAGCAATTAAGTTTAGAATACGCTTCTCTGTAAACATGTGTTTTGATAGACGGTGACTTAACTCTTCAAAAATGAGCTTCCTTGGCTTATACAGCTGAAGATCACGATCATATCTGTGTGACTCCAGTCCTTTTTCTCCAGTCCTTCCCACCACCACTAGTTTGAGAGCTCTTGAGATAGAGCATGCATGTTATGCTGTATGCTTGTGTGCCCCCAGCACCTAGCAGACACTGTCAATGACCGTTGAGTTATTTAATGACTCAACTTTGCTAATGACCAGTTTTGTTGCTCTATGATATTTTTATGTGATCTTCTTGAATTTTTTTCAACATACAGTCCATTCTAAATCTTGCTGTATCAATACTGTTGTTAGAAATAAGACAACAGACCCCAAGTAGAGTTATTTATGCTAAGCTCCACATCACCAAACCATGGCTTCACTTAATTACAGTTGAGGTTCTTCCAGAAATGAACTCCAAACTAGTCAATCAGGAGTCACCTGATATCAGTTATTAGGTGATCTGCCAGATAGACCCACTACCATCCTCTAAAGGAAAGTAAATTTGCAGTAACCAACCAACTTTTTTTCCTTGCCTAGTAAAATGTCCTTGTTCCTTCTCTCCTCTGCCTAAAAAGTCTTTCATCTTGTACGGCTCCTTGAAGCTCTTTTCTCTCTGCTAGATTGGATGCTGTGTGATTCAACTTTATTTCTGCTCATACACCCTTAAACATGTTAATATGCCTCAGTTTATCTTCAAAAAGTTTATATAGTTGTCTAGAGCTAGTCATACACTGATGTGGGAAAAGATTTGTTAATTGTGGTATGCATAGTAAGTAATGACTAGTGAGGGAAATCTGAGCTTTCCAGTTGATTTTCAAGGTATTGAAAATAGTGAGATTAGTCTATAAGTAAAATATTAGAGGATTTTAAATTATCTGGCTTGCTTTCAGGAGAGTATAATTTATTGGTAGCTAACAGAAATAATGTCAGTGATTGACTACTGGTATGGCATCACTGACTCAATGGGCGTGAGTCTGAGTGAACTCCGGGAGTTGGTGATGGACAGGGAGGCCTGGTGTGCTGCAATTCATGGGGTCGCAAAGAGTTGGACATGACTGAGCAACTGAACTGAACTGATGGTAACTTGAAAATAAGACTAGTATTATTCTCAGGCTTTTTCTTAGAAAAGAATGAATTTATAGAAATATTTCAAATAAATATGGGCTTATTTAGCTACATCAATATGTGTCTTTATATTACTTAGAAACTGAGTGTTGGTGAATTATAAAATTTTAAATTGTAACTGTTGTGAGTACCAAAAGCATCCATGAAAAGAGTGGGCAGAAGAATGTCTTTGGTACCTTGATCAGGGTCTGATGTTAGTTGTCATTTGATAAAGAGCAGTGGTTCAGTGAATGGATTTCCACACATAAACAGGATTGAACCAAAAACTGTCTAGATATCAAATGGAAGCAATGTAAATATCTATTGACAGAGGAAAGGATGAAGATGTGGTACATGTATACAATGGAATATTACTCATCCATGAAAAACAGTGAAGCAGTGCCAATTGCAGCAACATGGATGGACCTAGAGACTGTCACACTAAGTAAAATAAGTCAGACCGAGAACATGAAGATCATATGATATCGCTTAATGTGAAACCTAAAATGGTACAAGTGGAACTTATTTACAAAACAGAAATAGAGTCACAGATGTAGAAAACATACTTATGGTTACCAGGAGAGCGGGGGAAGATAATTGAGAGATGGGGGTTGACATATACATACTACTATATGTAAAATAGATAACTAAGGGAATTTCCTGGTGGTACAGTGGTCAGGATCCTGCACTTCCACTGAGTTTGATCTCTGATGAGGAAACTAAGAATCCCACATGCCACGCTGCATGGCCAAAAAAATAAAAAAGGATTGGGGGAGGGGGAGAGATAACAAATAAGTACCTAATGCATAGCACAGGGAACTCTACTCAATACCCTGTAATGGCTTATATGGAAAAAGAATCTAAAACAGGGAAAGACTAGAGATCTCTTCAAGAAAATTGGAGATGTCAGGGCAAAAGTTCATGCAAGGATGGGCATGGTAAAGAAGAGAAATGTGAAGGACCTAACAGGAGCACAGGAGATTAAAAAAAGTGATAAGAATACACAGAAGAACTATGCAAAAAAGGTCTTAATGATAACCAGATAACCATGATGGTGTGGTCACTCACCTTGAGCCAGACATCCTGGAGTATGAAGTCAAGTGGGCCTTAGGAAGCATTACTATGAACAAAGCTAGTGGAGGTGATGGAATTCCAGCTGAGCTATTTCAGATCGTAAAAGATGATGCTGTTAAAGTGTTACCCTCAGTATGCCAGCAAATTTGGAAAACTCAGCAGTGGTCACAGGACTGGAAAAGGTCAGTTTACATTCCAGCGCTGAAGAATGTTCAGACTACCACACAAATGCTCATTTCACATGCTAGCAAGGTTATGCTCAAGATCCTTCAGGCTAGCCTTCAGCTATACATGAACCAAGAACTTCCAGATGTACAAGCAGATTTCAAGGAGGCAGAGGAACCAAAAATCAAATCGCCAACAATTCGTTGGATCATGGAGAAAGCAAGGAAATTCCAGAAAAACATCTACGTATGTTTCATTGACTATACTAAAGTCTTTGTGTGGATCACAACAAACTGAAAAATTCTGAAAGAGATGGAAATACCAGACCACCTTCCCTGCCTCCTGAGAAACCTGTATGCAGGTCAAGAAGCAACAGTTAGAACCAGACATGGAACAACAGACTGGTTCAAAATTGGGAAGGGAGTATGTCAAGGGAATATGTTGTCAACCCTGCTTATTTAACTTATAGGCAGAGTACATCATGCAAAATGCTAGGCTGCATGAAGCTTAAGCTGGATTTAAGACTGACGGGAGGAATATCAACAATCTCAGATATACAGATGATACCACTGTAAAGGCAAAAAGTGAAGGGGAACTAAAGGGCCTCTAGATGAGAGTGAAAGAAGAGAGTGAAAAAGCTGCCTTAAAGCTCAACATTCAGAAAACTAAGAGTGTTGCATCTGGTCCCATCACTTCATGGCAAATAGATGGGGGAAAAAATGAAAGCAGTGACAGATTTTATTTTGGGGGGCTCAAAAATCATTGCCGATGGTGACTACAGCCATGAAATTAAGACACTTCCTCCTTGGAAAGAAGACTATGACAAACCAAGACAGTATATTAAAAAACAGAGACATCACTTTGCCAACAAAGTTCCATATAGTCAAAACTAGGGTATTTCCAGTAGTTATGTATGGTTGTGAGAGTTGGACCATAAAAAAGGCAGAGTGCCGAGGAATTGATGCTTTCAAATTGTGATGCTGGAAAAGACTCCTGAGAGTCCCGCGGACTGCAAGATCAACTAGTCAATCCTAAAGGAAATCAGCCCTGAATATTCATTGGAAGGACTGAGGCACATCAACATGCACAGTCCTGTTTGTACTTTTGGGCCTTATATAATGTTTCAAACTTTTTCTTACAGCTTGCTGCCAAAGCAGATGTGTGTCTCTTTTGGTAAATACTCAATTTCTCCCTTTATCCTCTTTGCTGATTTTTGTATGTATTCATTCCTTGGTTGAGTTTATTTTTCATGGACTTATTCACCAATCCCACCAAGGGTGATGCTGAAACATCTCTCTTTCACTCATTGTATTTATTAAATTACTTATTGCATTTGATGCCATACATGATTTATTTGATTTTGTCTTTGTTACTTAATGCTTGTTTCTCCATTAGAAGTAAACTTTCTGAGTGCAGAAACAAAGATAAAAACACATAACATTCAGTTCAATTCAGTCACTCAGTCGAATCCGACTCTTTGCGACCCCATGAATTGCAGCACGCCAGGCCTCCCTGTCCATCACCAACTCCTGAGTTCACTCAAACTCATCTCCATCGAGTCGGTGATGCCATTCAGCCGTCTCATTCTCTATCCTCCCCTTTCCCTCCTGCTCCCAATCCCTCCAAGCATCAGAGTCTTTTCCAATGAGTCAACTCTTCGCATGAGGTGGCCAAAGAATTGGAGTTTCAGCTTTAGCATTGTTCCTTCCAAAGAACACCCAGGACTGATCTCCTTCCCAATGGACTGGTTGGATCTCCTTGCAGTCCAAGGAACTCTCAAGAGTCTTCTCCAACACCACAGTTCAAAAGCATCAGTTCTTCAGCGCTCAGCTTTCTTCACAGTCCAACTCTCACATCCATTTATGACCACTGGAAAAACCATAGCCTTGACTAGATGGACCTTTGTTGGCAAAGTAGTGTCTCTGCTCATTAATATGCTGTCTAGGTTGGTCATAACTTTCCTTTTAAGGAGTAAGCGTCTTTTAATTTCATGGCTGCAGTTGCCATCTGCAGTGATTTTGGAGCCCAAAAGAGTAAAGTCAGCCACTGTTTCCACTGTTTCCCCATCTATTTCTCATGAAGTGATGGGACCAGATGCCATGATCTTAGTTTTCTGAATGTTTAGCTTTAAGCCAACTTTTTCACTCCTCTTTCATTTTCATCAAAAGGCTCTTTAGTTCTTCTTTGCTTTCTGCCATAATGGTGGTGTCATCTGCGTATCTGAGGTTGATATTTCTCCCAGCAATCTTGATTCCAACTTGTGCTTCCTCCAGCCCAGCGTTTCTCATGATGTACTCTGCATAGAAGTTAAATAAGCAGGGTGACAATATACAGCCTTAACGGACTCCTTTTCCTCTTTGGAACCAGTCTGTTGTTCCATGTCCAGTGCTAACTGTTGCTTCCTGACCTGCATACAGATTTCTCAGGAGACAAGTCGGGTCTTCTGGTATTCCCATCTCTTTCAGAATTTTCCACAGTTTATTGTGAACCACACAGTCAAAGGCTTTGGCATAGTCAGTAAAGCAGAAATAGATGTTTTTCTGGAACTCTCTTGCTTTTTCAATGATCCAGCGGATGTTGGAAATTTGATCTCTGGTTTCTCTGCCTTTTCTAAAACCAGCTTCAACCTCTGGAAGTTCATGGTTCATGTATTGCCGAAGCCTGGCTTGGAGAATTTTGAGCATTACTTTACTAGCGTGTGAGATAACATTACTTTTTAAATAATACATCTTTTTAAAATAAATAAGCAGTTGTTTGTTTAGTTTAAAATCATGCCTTTTCTTTGTTTTATAGATGGCAATCTGAAATTTTCTTTGAATTTTGTGTCTTAGACATGTTAAAGTGGACACACTTATTTTACCTACTCTTACTCTCTTTATAGCCTCTCACCTTCACATTGTTACCACCTGCATGTGAAGACCGGGCAAGAACGGCTTTTGGTTAACAATTTGAAAAGTCTTGGTTGAATTCTTCTTTTCAGTATTTTGTTCTGTCTTAGAAGCATGGTGGGTTAGAATCAGCAAACTTAGCCTTGGTTTTATATTCTTTCAAGACTGTTAATAATCTGGCAATTTTTTTTCTAGTGGCAGCAGAGATAAAGTTGTTGAGAATATTAATTTAAAAGAGTGAGTACATTTTTAATTTTGAAAATTGTTTAGAAACAGTTTCTTTTATGTATTTAGAAAGAAGTATAGGAAATCTGTTGAACCCCATTTCCAGGCTTGAGAAGTTGTACTGCTCCTATTTCAGTGATCCCATGAAGAGTTAGAGTAGATAGTAAAGATTAAAACAAACTGGTAATTTTGTAACTAGTAGAACCAACTTAGTTTGTAAATTTTCTTTTTAGACTTTCAGCATCATTTGCCTTTTGTAGAAACATTTATTAATTTCACGTTTTTTAAATTTCCAGGTAACTTGGGTTTTTACTCCTGTAACAGCTGAAATAATAAGTCTTGATACAGAGAATATAGATGACATTTTAAGTAAGTACCTTCATATTTTTAAAGTATACTTTCTTTTCTATTAAGAATTAGTTTATATACAAAAACAAAATGAAATCTCAATTACCTAAAACAGTTGAGGAGCCAGCATTCTGATTAATTCCATGGTGTCTCTATGTGTGTGTGTGTATGTGTGTGTGTGCATATGTATTTAAGCACTTCTCATTTAGTTTTTGGTAAAATTTTTTAAAATGTGTAAGTCTGCTTTCCTGTCTTACAGGTAAACTTTTAGTCTTTTGTTTCTTTGCCTTGTCATAAATACTACTCTTAGAGTATTTCGTTGCTTAAAGACCAGCAGTTTCCACTGTGCAGTTTTATGTTAATGACCTTAGGACACAGTCTACAATTTTTTTGTATGTGTGTCTTTTTTAGCTTTTAACTATATCACGTACTCTGATCTCTTTTTTTGTCATTGATCCAGTTAAGTTTAGTAAGTATTTTTGCTTGTTAGTTGACAGTGTGATTGTAGATTCAGTTAATTTGGGGGAAGACATTTCTTCTTGTTTTTAGAAGAAGTAGTGGGAAGGTAAAGATGTGGTTAATAGGAAAATCACAACTTAGAAACTTGAAGAAAATGTACTGTGGATAAATGATGTCTTTTTTTTTTAACATTTCATTTCACCCACTGGTTTGAGCAAAACTAAAAATAATGAAAGATAAAAGCATTATTCATTGACCATCATATGTTGTCCTGTTTCCTTGGAACTGGTTTTAAATGCTAGAAAGTCTATTCCCACATTGTGGGATTTCTTCAGAGAAACTTTAGCCTGCATCAGTGTCACATGGAGGACCTATAATACCAGTATTGATAGGCCTGCCCCCAGTTTCTGATAGAAATCACTAGACCCAACCTAAGAATTTGCATTTCTACAAGTTCCAGTGTGATGCTGGTGCTTCTGGTCCCAGGAATCACAGTTTGAGAACCACTCTGCATTAGTGAATAGTACGTGGATAAAAAGTGCTTTAAAGATATTAAATAAAAAAGGAAAAAGAGAATTGAAACTCACAAATCATCTTCACTCCTTTCATCTTTCACATTCTAGAATATCTTTGTAGGTATGATTTGCATGTGTGTGTGTGCGTGCATGCAATTTACTGAGTACTGAGTTTTTGTTAGATTTAGGCAAAAGGAACAGATATCTTTCTCCTGTCTTCACATCTGGATATGCAATTCATACTGAGTTATATTTTGCAACAGAGAATAAATGTTAAATGGGAAGGAATCAGAAAAGGTGCATCTTATGCAGCACTGTTATTTGTAGATTATTTGTTGCTACTAGGTGGCATCTGAGTTTTAGAAATAGCTTACTTATACAAATCTGTTCTCTGAAATAGGATTTTATTGGTTGGCCAAAAAGTTTGTTTGGGTTTTTCGGTACCATCGTAAGGAAAAACAAAATGAACTTTTTGGCCAGTGCACTATTTTTCTCAGTTATTCATGAATATGGAAGGTCAAAAAATGGATTAATAAAATCCAGACCACTCCACTTCACTTTTTATGAGAGTAGGCTATTTAGTAGCTTACTTGCCTGATCTGAGCTTGATTCTCTGTTTATTTTATATTCATTCAGTGGAGGTATTAAGATGGTGGATGTAGAGAAAAGGAATAGGGGCTCCCAAAATTATGTAAGCCATTTTTGATGCTATGTACAGGTTTTTGAGTGAGAGATAATAGTTTCTGTGTATTTTTAGTGAGCCTTTAAAATAGAAAGGCTGTGATGAAAACCATTATCTTGAATTATGTCATAATTATGTAGACACAAGTAACTTAGGTTGTTTGGTTTTGTTTTTCAATTTCAGACAATGCTGATGTTGCTTTAGTAAATTTTTATGCTGATTGGTAAGTAATATCTTATTTTGGCTGGGAGGGGTACATCATTAAGGGTTTTGGGGTTGTTTTGTTTTTTGCTTTTAACTTTCTAGAGGTGATTTTTCTTTGTTAGAAAGGAGTAAGTAGGGAATCCTCTTTCTTCTGTAAGACAATACTCTGTAAACAAAATTAATAATTCAGGTTCATTCATTCACAGATAAAGCAACTTAATTTGGTGAGTGTTTGTTTTAAGAGAGACAATATACTGATTCCATCATCCCACATTTTAAAATAAAAGCAGGTTACAGAATAACTCAGATTTCTGTCTTACTCAGTCTGTCTGTCTCTCTTTGTCTCTCCATCTCTCACTCACACATGTATACACACATGTACATATTGCAGTTCTCTGTTTTTCCTTACTGAGGAAGTAGGGCAGAGCTTGGAGGTGAGGATGTGGGTATGGCAGATTTAGAAGGAAAAATAATGTTGGTATTTTGTAACACATACCATCTACTACTACTTCTAGGAAGCCTTTACTCCTTTCCCTGTCTGAATCGGGTTCTGTCTTGTGTGTTCACATAGTTCGCTATGTCCCACATTCTTTTCTTACTACATTGTTTTGTCTTCAGTCTCTGTGTTCCAGCAAACCAATTTTGAGGGTAGAGATAAAGTTTTTCTTAGTGTTCCCAGCATTGAGCACAAGGGCACAGTATATTATAGATATTAAAGAATGTGGCAAAAAAAAAAAAAAAAAGAATGTGGCATGGGGATAGGAAGATGGGCACTTCAGCTGGAGAGAAGTTTGAAACAACTCACATGATCCTTATTCCTAGACAGTCTATATCTTATATGACCCTTTTAGGCTTACCACCTAGCAGGTGCCTCTACTTCTACTTCAGGCCACGCATAGTCCTGCAGTTTACCTAGATATCTATTAACAGTCTTCGTTTATTTCCTCTGCTTCTGGTCTTATATGTCTCCTTTCTTTTTGCTACAAAGTAAGCCAGAGTAGTCTTTCCTAAAGTGCAAATTAGATTAGTTTACACCTCATCTTAAAAACCTTAAATGTTTTCCATTACTTTTAGGTGAGTCCCTTACCTTGGCCTGGAAGGCCCCTGGTGGCACTGTTCCTTCCTACCCCTGCTGCTATATCTCTTGCCCCTCTCCATTCCCACGTTCTGTTCTGTTGCGTTTCTATTAATATTCTATATTCTTTTATCACTGACTTTTAGTCATGGTGATTCTCTGTCTGAATGGATCTCTCTTCTCTCTCCCACTTGTTTACTTCATTAAGTCTGAACCATCCTTCAAGTCTTAGATTAGATGCCACTTTCTCCAGGCCACCTTCCTACATCATGCCCCTACCCCTACTCTCAAGTACAGTTAGGAACCCTTTCTATATCTGCTCATAACCCTGCATACTTAGCCAGTCATAATACTTGTATGCCACGGTTTAGTTGGTGCCTCCTTCCTATATCGTTAACTTTGTGAAAGGTTACCAAATCTGTCTTTTTTCTTTAACGTGAATCACCAAGCACTTTGCTTGACAGTTGGCAGATAAGTGCATAGTAAATATTTACTGGATCTACAATGTATAGTATCTGTATTTAAAGAACTTCCATAGAATGTTGAAGATACACAGAGAAAATACCATTTATAAAATGTACAACAGAAGATAGTTTCCGAAGTAAATTAGGATTGTCCAGATGTAACATTCAGAGAAGGCAATGGTACCGCACTCCAGTACTCTTGCCTGGAAAATCCCATGGGTGGAGGAGTCTGGTGGGCTGCAGTCCATGGGGTCGCGAAGAGTCGGACACGACTGAACGACTTCACTTTCACTTTTCACTTTTATGCACTGGAGAAGGAAATGGCAACCCACTCCAGTGTTCTTGCCTGGAGAATCCCAGCGATGACAGAGCCTGGTGGGCTGCCGTCTATGGGGTTGCACAGAGTTGGACATGACTGAAGTGACTTAGCAGCAGCAGCAGCAGCAGCATATGTAACATTAACCACAGAATGTGGTAGAAAATTATTGAATTCAGTCCACTTTAAAAGTAAACAGATTCAGAGGAACATTTTCCCACATTTACTTGACTAGATTGTGGCAGAGTTGAAACTGTTGGGTTGGCCAAAAAGTTCATTTGGGTTTTTCCATAAGATGTTGCAGAAAACTTTTTGGCCAACCCAGTAAAATGCAGTTACCTTGATGGAGGGGTTTTGTGTGTTGTAAGAAAGAGAAATAGAACATGCCACCAATGTTGTTGTGAAAAAGCAGATTGGAAATGTGGACTAACTGCAGTTATTTGAGAAACCTATTACCAAAGAATGCTTGGAGTTGTACATAAGTTAATGCTGTTTTATTAAATGGAAAAAAAGTGGATAACTTGACATAGGACTTAGACTTACACTGTGTGGCCTCAAAGTCAGGATTCTGAGTTCCCTCTGGGAGTTACGGATGTGGTACAGCTTAAGGAAGAATTCTCTAATAGAACTGCCTAAAAATATACCTGAAAGGACAGTAAACCACAGTAGAACTTAATAATGCTGTTATGTGCCAGGTTCTTTACATATATTGTTTTTAATGCTCAGAACTACTCTCCAGGTAAGTATTATAATTTCCATTTTAGATTGAGGAAATTGAGGCTCAGAGAGGTCGTATGGCTAGTAAGTGGTGGAATTGGGATTTAACCTCAAGTATGTCTGACTCTGAAGCTTATTTTTTTCCCACTAGGTTATACTAGTAAGTGTCCTTAAATTGTCCCCTCAAAGACTTTTGCCCCATTTGATTGATTTGTAAAGGGCTGATTTCAAGTACTAGTTACGGAGATTGGATTCAGATGACTCCAGTTCAGTTGCTCAGTCATGTCCGACTCTTTGCAATCCCATGAATTGCAGCACACCAGGCCTCCCTGTCCATCACCAACTCCCGGAGTTCACTCAAACTCATCTCCATCGAGTCGGTGATGCCATCCAGCCATCTCATCCTCTGTCGTCCCCTTCTCCTCCGGCCCCCAGTTCCTCCCAGCATCAGACTCTTTTCCAATGAGTCAGCTCTTTGCATGAGGTGGCCAAAGTATTGGTGTTTCAGCTTTACCATCAGTCCTTCCAAGGAACACCCAGGACTGAACTCCTTTAGAATGGACTGGTTGGATCTCCTTGCAGTCCAAGGGACTCTCAAGAGTCTTCTCCAACACCACAGTTCCAAGTCCCTGTTAATAGATCTATTTGCTTTGGTTGTGTCACTTTTGTAAATGTAACTTTATATTGCAATTGAAGTTTTATTTTATCTTCCTCTTTCATCTTTTGGTATTATAACTGATCCTATTTTAAACATGAATCTGTGCATAAGTGCTTATTGAGCAACAAACTAGATAATCCAGAAAGGAGCCCTCAATATCTCTCTCTTTTTGCCCTTAAATCAGGATTCTTTACTAAGCCATATCCTAATTTCTTCAAGAAATCATCATGCAATCCTTATCCCTTGCCTCCCTGGCCCTCTAGAACCCTCTCTTTAGCAAAATGTGGGAACCCAGAAACCCATGACCCTAGCCTGTCCAGTTCCTCCATCCTACCAGTTTATTCACTTAACAGAAATCTACTGAAATGCTTATTAGAATATATAGTCTCAGAATAAGACACGGTCCCTGATGTCTACAGACCCCACCCACCTATCCCAGATGGGAGAGATTTAAGAATGCTAGAAGAGGAAAGAGCCACTTGAAAGCAAGAGATTGAAGATACAGATTATGTCTCCTTGGTATTTTCTAGGACATCTCCTTAGGAAGTCAGGTGAGTGGGCTAGAAGAGTTATATACAAAGAAAAATAGGGAGGAAGTATGAAGTTTGTATCCTGTCATAGACTTTATATTTTTCTTAAATTATAATTAATATGTATGACCTAATTGCACTTCCCTGGCTCAGACAGTAAAGAATCTGCTTGAATGCAGGAGATGTGGGGTCAGTCCCTGGGTTGAGATGGTCCCCTGGAGAAAGGAATGGTTACGCACTCCAGTATTCTTGCCTGAAGAATTCCATGGACAGAGGAGCCTGGTGGGCTATAGTTCATGGGGTCGCAAAGAGGCAGACACAACTGAGTGACTAAAACTTTCTTTCTTTGACCTAATTACATGTGGATTAGAGTTCACAGGCTTCATTTAGGTACATTTCTTATTGAAAGAGGGCTCTGGAAGCAGTAGTAGGAATTATAGTTGTGTTCTTGTTGTTGTTGTTAATAAACACTCAATATCTTTTTCATATGAAAATAACCATTCTAGCCCAGCTGCTTGTGTGCTGATTCTGATTCTTCTCTTTCTCATCAGGTGCCTTTAATGACTCAGAGGATACATTTGTGAAGTAGTTGGCTTGATCAAGGGGCAATCGGAATTAGAAGTCTCATGTTTCTAAAATATTGTGGGGTTTGTGGCCCCTTTTAAAAGTAAAGGCAGAGCAAAAAGCTACAGACAGAGGACACATGGACAGGAAGTCTCCTTTGAGAATTAAAAAAAGTTTGCTCCTGAACTTAGTATGTTTAATAGCTTATACATACAAAAGCCTATTTGAACGAGAGGTAAATTTTGAGAGGAAACAGTTCAGTCTACACCATATGCCATTTTCATATTAATTTGCTTATGAGATTTGATTGAACTTGTCAGGTTAATCAGCCTAATATTTGCAATAAACTTATCATTTTAAAGACTCTGTAGTCTAAAACTGTGTTCATTATTCAGAGAAGCTAATTTCCTTTATAAATGCCTGAGACTCAGTAATTACAGATCCAAGTAGGTACATTTTAGAGGACTTATCTCACACTTGTTTCATTGCCTCTGTGAGAGATCCATCTTTAAATTATTTGTATAGTCTGAAATGGAATAGTCTTTGAATTTCAAATTGTTTTCATCTCCAGTGAATGACATCAGGAATCCTGAATTAACAGTGTGATTGTTAATTCTGTTTATTATACATATAGTAAATAGTAAATATAAACAGATAACAAAAATAAAATTTTATTGCTTCTACTTTTCAGTTTTAATTGGTATCCTTTTCTGTACATAGGTGTCGTTTCAGCCAGATGTTGCACCCAATTTTTGAGGAAGCTTCCAATGTCATTAAGGAAGAATACCCAAATGCAAATCAAGTAGTCTTTGCCAGAGTTGATTGTGATCAGCACTGTAAGTACCTCATAGGAAGTCTGGAAGAAACTGTCCTGTCCCCACCTCTGCTACACACACACACATACCCACACACTTTTTTTTAATGCTCTGTTTTAAGTAGAGAACAAGACGAAAATGCTCTTTGGTTAAAATATTAATATTTAATCTTTATGTATGGATACTTACAACACTACTTTCCATTTTGCCTGTGTGAAGGATTTAAAAAAAAACTTTTTTTTTTTCATTAAACTATAGTAGGGCAAGCATGCAGGTAGTAAGTCATTGTGGTGTTCTACCAAAGCAAATACCAAAATCAATAAATAAAATTGATTATAGGCTTTGGAAAGAAAACGATTTCTGTTAGTTTTAGAATCATGCAGAAATACATTTGTAGTCATTTCAAATAAAACAGTCTCAGATTTTTGTGTGGTTTCTCTTATATAAAAGATTCTACTAAATGTCTTAAACTATCTTTGAGGTATAATTTGCTCTAGTTACTGATTAATTTTGAGAAACTAAGGTTAGTCCTACTTAGAACACAACCTCTTGGATTTCATTTGTCTCACTGGTGCTTTCTTTGTCAAATCCTTATAATTTTCGGTATACATGACAAATTTCTCCATTGTGAGCCAGTGAGCTTACTTGGAGGTTTCTTCCTGAGTGCTTCCGTTAGTCTTGAATTTAACTCTCTCATAGTGCCAAAGTCATTGCGCTCTGTAGTTCTGCTTTGTTGTGTCTTGGTTATCTCACCAACTGCAATGTCAGTTCTTCAAAGGCAGGAACTATTAGCTTTTAAAATCTCTCTTTTGTTAATAAGTGGAGACCAAATTAATTCTTTGAATCTCAAGCATCTGAGTGTTTCTAGGTGACAAAGATAGCTCATTAAAAAAAAAGCTTGTTGTATTGAGTTATTGGTAAGTTGGCCTGAATTACAGAACATTTCTGTTCTGCAGATTTCCTATCCTTTACATTTCACTTGACAAGACTGTGTGTGTGTGTGTGTGTGTGTGTGTGTGTGTGTGTGTCCGTCCGTCCATGCACATGTTTGTATACACTAACTTTTCACTTTGCTGATGAGGAAATGGAAATTAAAAAGTGACTTAACCAATGTCATATAGCTTACTGTCTAGTCAGGGCAGAATTCGAATCCAGATCTCCTGACCAAATGCCTTCCCAGACCCATTTACTTCTTTTCCATTCAGTTCAACAAATGGTTTGGGGATTTTCTGGTAAAGCCCTGTGCTAGGCAGAAACAGCTGACGGCAAAGTATTTCATAATCTCCTAAACCATGCCCCACATATCTGTCTGCTGAGGTTCATAACTATATAAGAGGAAGGGAGCAAGAACAGGTTGTGAGGGCAACCATGGCCCGCATTCCCACCCTGCTTTTTGGACCTTTCTTCCCACCTTTCCCTGACAGAGAACATGAGTGTGGGCTCTCATTTCAAAATTTTTTATTCTTAATGTATTTAATTAGACAGACAACAGTCCCTACTTTGACTGAATTTGGATTATAAGATCTGAAATCCTGCTTTCAAGCTTACAGTTATTAGAAAAATTAACTTATTTAACAATACATATCATTAATTCTAAGAGATTAGTGAACATAAATCTAACATCATTGCTAATAATCTTTTTATGGGAATAAACAGCCATAATTAAGATTTCTTTTTAAATCCACTAGAGACATCTACAGAATTAGTTTCTTACTAGTGAAAGTTCTATCTGAGACATTGTGTGTTTTATTTTAAGTATTTTTTCCCTTCTGTGTAACTCTTCCCCCTTTTTTGGCTGCACTGGGTCTTCGTTGCTTTACATGGGCTTTCTGTAGTTGGAGTAAGCGGAGGGATACTCTTGGTTGCAGTTCACAGGCTTCTCATCGCCATCATTCCTGTTGCTGAGCACAGTCTAGGTGCCTGGGCTTCAGCAGCTGCAGCATGTGGGCTCAGTGGTTGCAGCTTGTGGGCCTCAGTAGCTGTAGTATGTAGGCTCTAGGGTGCGTGGGCTTCAGTATATGCAGCACACAAGCTTGGGCTCAGTCGTTGCAGCTCACAGGCTTTGTTGCTCCACAACATTTAGAATCTTCCCAAACCAGAAAACAAACCTTTGTCCCCTGCAGTGACAGGTGGATTCTTATCTACTTTGTCAACAGGGAAGCCCAATTCTTCCCTTTTTAAAGTGACACCATAAAATCCTTATTAATGATTTGTTCATATTTTCCACTCTGTCTTTAGAGATTGTACAATAGGCTGTACTTTGGGTAACCCCTCACATGCTAGTTGAATTGCAGAAGTTTTCATCTGGAAGGACCTTAAGAGTCCTGTAGTCTGGAGAAAAATGCCTGTTAGGCAGATTATTCTTTGGTAGGATTTGCCTTAAAAAAAAAAAGATTTATTGAAGTATAATTGACATATAGTAAACTGCACAAGCTTAAATTATAACAATTTAATATTTTGACACATGTACAGCTGTGAAACTGTGATCATAGTCAAGATATCAAATATCTGTCATCCCTCAAATTTTGTTTATTCCTTTGTGGTATGTCTCTCCCGTCCATCCTCAGGTGACCATGGAACTGCCAACATTTGGATTTGCAATAATTTCTTTGGTGTTATATCCAAGAAATTATTGCAAATCTAATGTCATGAATCTTTTCTCCTATATTTTCTTTTTAGAGTGTTATCATTTAGGTGTTAAGTTTAGGTTTTTACCCATTTTGAATTAATTTGTGTATGGTTCAAGGTAAGGATCCAGTTTCATTCTTTTGCAGGTGGACATTCAGCTTTTCTAACACCATTTGTTGATGAGACTATCTTTTCCCTGTTGAATGATCTTGACACCCTTGTCAAAAATCATTTGAGCATATATATGAGGGTTTATTTTTGGATAATCTGTTGTGTTCCATTGGTCACTGTGTCTGTTTTTATGCTAGTATCAAACTTTTTTTAAAAATTATTGTAGCCTTGTAATAAGTTTTAAAGTTAGGAAGTATGAGATCTCAAGTTTTGTTTGAGAGTATCTTCTGAAAGGCATATACCCTTAATTTTGATGGAGTCTAATTCTGTCCTTTTCAAAAATGGACTATACTTTTTAATTCTCTAAGAAATCTTTGCCTCACCCATGATCAGAAAGATTTTATGCTATTTTTTCTTTCATAAATTTTATGTATGAAGTGTACATTTAAGTCTGTGATGCATTTAGACTTAATTTTTATATGTGGCACAATATTTGGATTAGAGTGCCTTTTTTTTTTTTTTTTTTTTTACAAATAGTTGCCAAGTTGTTCTGACATTATTTGTTGAAAAGACAATCCTTTCTTCACTATCTTTGCACCTTTGTCAGAATCATCTGACCATATATATATGGATCTATTTCTAGTCTCTCTTCTGTACTGGATATATTCATCTGTTTATATTAATATGAATACCTCACTTTCTAGATTACTTTAGATTTGTAGTAAGTCTCAAAGCAAGTAGTTTAAATCTTCTAAGTTGGTCGTTTTTTTTCACAGTGGTTAGGTTATCTAGTTGCTTTGGATTTCTGTAAGACTTTTAGAATCAGCTTGTTAATTTCTAGCCAAAGGGTGTGTTTGCGAGAGGATGGCTGGGGTTCTAACTGGGATGGCTTTGAACCCTTAGACCACTTTGTGGAGAATTGTCATTTGACGATATTGACTCTTTTAATCCATAAATACTGTATGTCTTCCCGTTTATTTAGGTCTTTTCTGTTTCTCCTAGCAGTATTTTGCAGTTTTAAGCAATGTTTTAGTTTACATCTCTGTCAGATTTATCAATAGGTATTTATTTTTCGATGTTGTTGTAAATGATACTTTTCAAATAACCTTTTTATTTTTGGAACAAATGTAGAGATATATTGTAGAAAAATTCTCAAGATAATACAGTGACCTTCCTTCTACCCCTTAACCTAGTTTATCCTAATATTGATTGACATTTTGCTTTTCCATGGTACATTTGTCAAAACTAAAATTTTAATTTCTGATGTTTATTGCTGGTATATAAAATACAATTGATTTTTGTATAATGATCTTGTATACTGGTACTTATTAGTTCTAATAAGTCTTATGTAGATCCCTTACTTAGACAGTTATGCTGTATGCAAATAAAAAGTTTTACTTCTTACAGTCTTTGCTTCCTTACAGTAGTTTTTCCAGCCAAGTGTACCTACTTAGTGCTTTAGGATTTGTTTCTGTCAGAAGTTTGATATCAAGTTTCCTGTCAAAACCAGGAGGTGACATCAGAATCAAAATACCATCCTGTCCACATAAGTTTTCTTATTAATCACCTGTCTGGTACTGTGGCAACCTACTCTGTCTTACCTTCTGATACTTAAGTCTGTCTTGCTTCTGACTCAGTATGTCACCCAGAACTTCCATTCAAAATAATAGTGTTATTTCTTGGAAAAAAATCTTGGAAAAAAATTCTAGTCAGATTGTTGGGGAAAACCTACTGGAGTTAGGCATGCTTTTTGCTTGTATTATTTCAGTTATCTTCACCACAGCCCCTTGAGTTAGATAGTGTTATTTATTATTCAGCATTTTTTAAAATATGTCTGCTCTTTGTAGTGCAGTGTGGGAGGTTTTAGAGAGAGTGCAATGAGCCAGATAAACCCAGAAAGGCAAGGGCAATACACACACAATTGCTCATCAGGATAACTGTTTTGAGGGAAGGGTTTTAGGTACTATGAGATAATAAGTCCAGCTTAGTTTAAGGATATACAGAGGTCCCCTTGGAGAATAAGGAAAAGTAGGTGTTTTTAAGAGAAATAGAGGAAGAAGAGTGTTTCAGACAGGAGGAGCAGTAAATGTGAAGTTTCTGAGGTGGTAATGAACATTGGACTTCCAGAGAGCTGGAGTATATTATTGCTTTATAGATAAAGAAACTGAAAGACTTAGAGTAAGTGATTTATCGAGGTTACATGGTATATGGAGGGAGCCAGACTGTCCCCAGGAGTATACAGCTTTTATCAGGTAACTATGATTTTGAAAATCAAAGTAATTTAAATTGAGGTTTCTCAAAGAAACTGAGAATTCACCCAGTTCCTGTATTAAAATGACTTAAAATGTTTGGTATGAATAATGCAACGGTCTATTTAAATTATCTATACTAGATTAGTGTATACGTAAAAATGTATTTACTTACATATGATACTGTTTCTATTATTGTTTCTGTACTGTGTGGCCCAACCCTCTACTAAGGGTTTTTGTCCTGGTACCAGTGGCCTGCTACCTACTAAGTCAAAATCACTGAACTTGATTCAGGAGCCACCATAAAAAGTATGTGTAGGGGTGAGGAGGGGTGGGTGTGGTTAAATGTTAAATCCAGGTGAGGGCATACAAATACTCACTATATTACTTTCTCATCTTTTCTATAAGCTTGAAAATTTTCAAGATAGAAAGCTGTTATAAAAAGTCACTGAACTATAGTTTGTCTAGTTTAGAAAAGAGAGAGGAGAGCCTTGTTGATTTAGACTTTTTGAGAAAATATGGGTAAAAACAGCTTGAAGTGTGCACTCTACAGGTGTTCTGTGATACTGTTAATTGAAATTTGTTTGTTTTCACTGTGATAAGTAATTTTAAACATGATGATTGAATTTTAAAAGGATGTCCTTGAATAGACATTTACTGGCATTTCGAGGAATACTTAGAGCCACTTGATGGCTTTTGGAATCCGAGCCCAAGTTCTCTTAGTGGCTGTCTCTTTCTCAATGAAAACCTCCTGTGTGCAGGGATGGTAGTTGAAGACATTTTGTGGGTCATGAACTGTCTTCTCTCATAAACTGCCTTCTCTTGGACAGTAGCATCTCTGCCTTACCACCAGGTACAGTGGAAGGTGGATGTGCCCTTTGTGAACATTCTTCTATTACCAAGTAGAACTTATGTGGACTTCCCTGGCATTCCAGTGGGTAAGACTCTGCACTTCCAATACAGAGAGTGCAGGTTCAGTCCCTGGTTAGGAAACCAAGATCACATGTGCTGTGCAGCAAAAAAAAAAAAAAAAAAAAATTTATGCCAGTAACACAAAAATGGCTTAATGTTAGGAAACAGAATAAATCACATCAATATCTAAAATGGGGAAAGCCAGCTTATCCTATCAGTAAACCCTGAAAGACTTGATAAAACTCAAGATAGATTATTGGAAGAAATTACTGTGGCAAAATAGATGAGCCATGCTTTGCTTGCATTGAATTTTTAAAATCTTTAGTGACTGTGTATTGCTTCCTAACATTTTTGCAAGCTTAAATTGAGGTGTGGCATGTCAGAATTTACCTATTTATCTTAGCCACAAATCTTGTATATTGTCCTGCATTTGGGAATTTCTGCCAGCGTGGTGTTAGGTATGTTTTCTTTATCAGCCCTGCTTAAGAACTGAGAACAGGAGGATACCATAAGTTAAGAAACAAGCAACATAATTATATAATAATACAAAAAGGTAATGGCACTAATTTTCATAAAACATGCCAAGTGAGTATTTTCAAAGTAGTCCCTGTGGGAGGTAGTACATGTACTCATTCCTTAGAACCTGGTGGACGTCCTTAGTTTGGAGTTGTCCTCTACTTCAGTTTACTAGTTGATCAGGAAAACCCATCTCAGGGCATAATTATAGGTCTGCTGCCCACATTTCTTTCTATGTCTTTTCCACCTAGCAGCATCCCATGGAGTGCTTTCTCTCTTACCTTTATCTCACCTCTTTGTATGCCCTTTTAGGACTTTATTTGAAGGTTGAAAGGTTCAGGTAAATAGGTTGAGAACGTGGAGCTAGAGGAGAGAAGGCAGCAGGCTAATTTCACTCCATCAGCCCTTTGGTTTCTGTGTATAAGCTGGATGCAGCAGCTTTGATTTCCCTTCCCCACTCTACTTTCTTCCTGCAAAAGCCTGGAAACTGTTAGAGAATTTTAAACTCAGAGTGATGCTGGGGTGACATCAGGAAGCTTCCAACTTTGTTTAAGCTTAGCTGTATATTTTTTGAAGTCCCAGTATAAAGCTTGTAGCTTGAAAAACCCTCATTAGTGGTAGAATTTAGTTCGGTTAGAAGCCCCTAACTTCTCCATTTGTTGTATTTAAGTAGAAGAGAAGTAGAGGAAAAGAAAAAGGAAAAGTCAGGGCAAGAGATGTAAGATACAGATAGAGAAACAATCTCTTCCCACAACCCAGAGGGCATTTATGTACTGTGATGGCCACTGTGTCCTCACTCATCCTGCAGAGGACTGGTAGACTGGGCTCCTATTTATCACAGATCTGACAGTTGCCTATTAATTTCACCCATCTGGGGCCCCCATAAAAGGAATTGCTGCATCTCTGGTGAAGATATATTTATTATTGACTTATTCGAGGATTTCTATTATACTGATCTTAGAAAATCCAGACTGGTACATCTTTTTGTTACCTGTATTATATATGAAGAGTTTTAAGAATTTCATTTAGGGTTCTAGTCTGGGGACTTCCCTGGTCATCTAGTGCTAGGACTCTGTGCTCCCAATGCAGAGGTCCCAGGTTCAGTCCCTGGTCAGGGAAATAAATCCCACATGCCACAACTAAAGATTCCGCATGCTGCAACTAAGACCTGGCACAGCCAAATGAATAAATAAATGTTGGGAAAAAAAGATTCTAGTATCTGGAAACAGTTAGAAATAGTAGTAGTAGCAGTAGTAATATTAATGACAACAATAATAATGGTAAAGTGGAAGCTCTATAAGAGCAAGGATCTTGTCTTTTTACCCCTCTCTGTCTAGCACTGGATTGACACCTAGCACACAGCCAGTGTTTATTTATAGTTGTTGAATAGATGGATGATAAATAATAGCCAGCATTTATGAACTGTTCCTTTGTAGGTACTTTGTTAAATCCTTCTCTTAACCTATTTGTTAAATAGGTTCTCTCATTACCTCTCAGCAATATGATAATATATTTTTTGCTGTATTTTATCAAGTTTACTTGTCACTGATTATAAAGCACACTTCTGTCTGTAACTGAAAAAAAAACCCAGAAAAACAAAAATAGAACTATAGCACAGTGTTTTCTTATCACTTGGATTTTTATGTTTATCCTAAGAGCTATTTTAGAATTACTTACAGATATGTCACATCGTTTATTTATGTACCTAAAAAAGGAAACAAATTTATTCAAGTAATCCTGAATCAGTTTCACATTCAGAATCTTGAGTCCTGTGCAGTCACTTTCCAGTTCTGTCACTGATTCTTGTGTTTTTCCACACAATGTCGACTCCTGTGCCATTTTGCGTGTTTCTAGGATTTTCTTCCAATCTGTTAATACCCAGTTCTGTAAGTACTGATGCTGGCACTTTACTGTTTGACTAACCTAAGAGTTATATATATATTTTTCTCAATTAAAACATGTCTCTGCTAGTTAAGCAACTGTTATTCAAATGCAGCAATATATAACCAAAATGTTAATAGCGATTTTCCCCAGTGGTAGCTGGATTACAAAATGTTCTCATGTCCTTTTGTTTGTAATTGTCCGTCTTCCAAAATTTGTACATATGCGCATGACTAAAACTTGCTTGTTCTTCAGTTGCAGATCATGATTATCACTTGGTCTCATCTTATTCAACCTCTTTTAGGGAGATTGGGGATAAAATGAATCACTTTCCCTGGTGGTCGTGCTGCCTTAAGATGTAGGAAGTTCATTCATCTGCCCCTGGTGGGACCAGGTTCTCTGCTGACCTCCAGTGGCTATAGGCTGTATGGCACTGAGCAAGAGATGGGTCAGCAGCTTAGTCGTGTCTTGACTCTGCTACCCCATGGACTATAACTCACCAGGCTCCTCTGCCCATGGGATTCTCCAAGCAAGAACAGTGGAATGGGTTGCCATTTCCTTCTCCAAGCAAGAGATAGTCTTGTTGAATGTATTATTTGCTGGTCAGTGCAGAACATTCAGATTCCCACTAGCACTTTTGAGAAAGTACTTTGTAGTTGTTCTTGAAGTAGGCAGCGCTTTCTCCCAAATACCAGTGTCACTGTCATCTGTCTGCCTTCCTGTGCAACTTGAACCTTCCACATAAGAAACTGAGAAGTTTTTTTAAGAGCTATAACAAGTGAGACATTAAGAATAGGAAAATAATTATAGACAACAATATTGTATTAATGTCAAACTTGCTAAGAGACTGGATCTTAATTATTCCCACCACAAAAAAGGAACCATAATTATGTGAATTTAGGAATACTAGCTAACACTATAGTGAGGAGGATCATGCTGTAATATTACAGTATAGAAATGAATCAGGTCAACATGTCATATGTCAACTGTGTTTCAGTTCTGAAAAAAAAAGATATACAGTGAAGAATTCATATGTATAAAATAGAACTTGTGGAGCAGGTTTAGTCCGAATCCCAAGTAAGCTTATAGGCTTTGTTTCTGATTTTTATGTTTAGGGTTTTATTTTATTGTTGTGATTTTGTTTTGTTTTGGATTTTTTACCACATTGGGGGAGGGCGTAGTTTGGGATTAGAAAAACACATAGCTAGCAGTGCTCCTTATCCTGGAACTAGAACAGTAAGACCTTCCTATTGAAATCTTCTGCCTCTTTTACTCTCTGACATGGATAATCATAGCAGGCAGGGACACTGCTCAGACCAGAGCAAGGGCCACTTTCCTTTTTGGAACCTTGCTGGGCATGAGGATGGCAGGCTGGCAGGCAGAACACATCAAGGAGCAGTAAGTGACCACTGAAGCAGAAGTATGTGCTAATTTTTCAATCAGCACGCTGTTAACCTTCTTAAATTTATAATTCCTTTGCCATCCATTTTAACATTTGATCCATCCAGTTAATAATAATTTTTTTAAAAACCCGCCATTTATTATACCCCTTAAGTCATTCTTCATTGTACTGTCAAATGTCACCTTGTAATTATCCTAAAGTCGCTTTTGACCAAAGCTTGTAAAAAGTCACCTTTATGTCTGAGATTATTGATCAATACAATTTTAAGGTTATTACTTCTTAGTAATTAAACGCTACCTCATTATGTTGTATACCTGCTGCCATGATGTTGTTTGAGAATTAAGCAAGTATCCATCGCTCTTTAAGTGTTATTTAATCTTTTTTTTAAATCTGTACTAGGATTTTAAGACAACAGTTCTAAAGGTTGTGCTGCTTAAGTTGGTAAGCAGACTCATTGCTGCGGGGCTTGCTGTAGTGGCTTCCTTACTAGTCTTCCTGGTGCTCTCACTGTCAGGTGGATGTTTTCAAAGCCCAGCTCTGCTGCTCACGGACTGCTTATCACAAGTAGGATAAAATTCAAATTCCATTAATTTGGCACATAATACTCTCTGGAGTCCACCTCTAGCCTTATTTATTTTACTTCTAGTATATGCGTATTTGCTATCACAACACTCTTCCCATTATGTCCACTAATTCACAAGTTAAGGAAGTTGAAAGCATTATATTGTCTCAAGCAGTGCCTCTTGCTATCCATTTTCGTACTGGTCCTCAGGCCACAGATAGAAAATGGATATTTTGTATTAGACTAGTTCATTTCTTTCTGAATCTATCTCATATCCTTTCTGCCAAATCCTTTGGGGATTTAATTTCTTGGCACATTAGGCTTAACATTGAATGTGCACCTAAATTGAACCTAGTAGGATATATTTTCCCTTCCTAGGACTTGATATTATTGATTTAAAAAATTTTTTTGTTATTGCTATTTTGCTGATAGGATGGTCAAAATGTGTTTTGAGATAGTTTTAATTTGTTATTTCTTGATTACAACTGAGCATATTTTTATTGGCCATATTTTTATTGGTCATTCTTTATGAAAGGTTTCTTTCATAAATTGATATATTAGCCCACTTATCATTTTTGATGGTCCTTTAGTTATTGCTCTTTCTATATTATGAATATGAATAATTTGTTTCATAAAATTAGTTGGGAAATGTCCTCTTTTTTTTTCTTTTCTCTCTAGAATGGTTGTATAAATAGCATTATCATGTCCTTAAATGTCTGGTAGAATTTCCCCCAACATATCCATTTTAGTGTTATATTTTCATTCTAAGTATTGCTTAGGCTGCATGCTGCAAGTTCTGATATGTATTTTCATTATCATTCATTTCAAAATATTTTCCAGTTTCCCTTAGTAACTTCATCTTTAATCCATGGCATATAGAAGTTACTTTATTCTCATTATGAGTTGAATCATTTGAAAACTGTTGAAACTTTTACTGTGATTCATGCAGTTCAGTTCATTTCAGTTCAGTTGCTCAGTCTTGTCTGACTCTTTATGACCCCATGAACTGCAGCAGACCAGAC
This sequence comes from Madoqua kirkii, assembly GCA_006408675.1. NCBI lineage: Eukaryota > Metazoa > Chordata > Mammalia > Artiodactyla > Bovidae > Madoqua > Madoqua kirkii. The sequence goes on along the minus strand of SJYC01114425.1, from coordinate 1,634 downwards.
CTCCCTGTCCATCACCAACTCCTAGAGTCCACTCAACCCATGTCTATTGAGTCAGTGATGCCATCCAACCATCTTCATCCTCTGTCGTCCCCTTCTCCTCCTGCCTTCAGTCTTTCCCAGCGTCAGGGTCTTTTCCAGTGAGTCAGCTGTTCGCATCAGGTGGCCAAAGTATTGGAATTTTAGCTTCAACATCAGTCCTTCCAATGAACACCCAGGACTGATCTCCTTTAGGATGGACTGTTGGATCGGCTCGCAGTCCAAGGGACTTGCAAGAGTCTTCTCCAGCACCACACTTCAAAAGCATCAATTCCTCAATACTCAGCTTTCTTTGTAATCCAACTCTCACATCCATACATGACCACTGGAAAAACCATAGCCTTGACTAGACAGACCTTTGTTGGCAAAGTAATGTCTCTGCTATTTAATATGCCCTCTAGGTTGGTCATAACTTTTCTTCCAAGGAGAAAGCGCCTTTTAATTTCATGCCTGCAGTTGCCATCGGCAATGATTTTAGAGCCCAAAAAAATAAAGTCAGCTACTGTTTCTACTGTTTCCCCATCTATTTCCCATGAAGTGATGGGACCAGATGCCATGATCTCAGTTTTCTGAATGTTGAGCTCTAAGTCAACTTTTTCACTCTCCTTTCACTTTCATCAAAAGGCTCTTTAGTTCTTCTTTGCTTTCTGCCATAATGGTGGTGTCATCTGTGTATCTGAGGTTATTGATATTTCTCCCGACAAACTTGATTCCAACTTGTGCTTCCTCCAGCCCAGCGTTTCTCATGATGTACTCTGCATAGAAGTTAAATAAGTAGGGTGACACTATACAGCCTTGATGTACTCCTTTCCCTATTTGGAACTGGTCTGTTGTTCCATGTCCAGTTCAAACTATTGCTTCCTGACGTGCATATAGGTTTCTCAAGAGGCAGGTCAAGTGGTCTGATATTCCCATCTCTATAAGAATTTTCCACAGTTAATTGCGATCCACACAGTCAAAGGCTTTGGCATGGTCAATAAAGCAGAAGTAGATATTTTTCTGGAACTCTCCTGCTTTCTCGATGATCTAGTGGATGTTGGCAACTTGATCTCTAGTTCCTCTGCCTTTTCTAAAACTGTGTGAAGTTCACAGTTCACATATTGCTGAAGCCTGGCTTGGAGAATTTTGAGCATTACTTTACTAGCATGTGAGATGAGTGCAATTTGTACAGTAGTTTGAGCATTCTTTGGCATTGCTTTCTTTGGGATTGGAATGAAAATGGACCTTTTCCAGTCCTGTGGCCACTGCTGAGTTTTCCAAATTTGCTGGCATATTGAGTGCAGCACTTTCACAGCATCATCTTCCAGGATTTGAAATAGCTCAACTGGAATTCCATCCCCTCCACTAGCTTTGTTCGTAGTGATGCTTTCTAAGGCCTACTTGACTTCACATTCCAAGATGTCTGGCTCTAGATGAGTGATCACACCTTCATGATTATCTGGGTCATGATCTTTTTTGTACAGTTCCTCTGTGTATTCTTGCCACCTCTTCTTAATATCTTCTGCTTCTGTTAGGTCTATACTATTTCTGTCCTTTATCGAGCCTATCTTTGCATGAAATGTTCCCTTGGTATCTCTAATTTTCTTGAAGAGATCTCC